>VMDR010000137.1:344191-394801 GCA_007922815.1 Macrotus californicus
TCCCTCAGACCCGTACTTACCTTAGACCTTAGCAGGAAGCCCTGTCCACTCCCCATCTACAGGAGCCCAACCTCTGGCCTTCCAAATACCACTCACCCAGCCAGGCACCCAGGTTTCTAGCTGTGACCTCAAGGCACACAGGCCTCAGCCCCAGTCTCCTTTGGACAAACGGCCGCTGATCCCAAGCCGCAGGCTAAGCCGTCTCTTGGCCGCCCCCTCCCTAGGTGGACAACTCCTCCCTGACCGGCGAATCGGAGCCGCAGACCCGCTCCCCCGACTGCACACACGACAACCCCTTGGAGACCCGGAACATCACCTTCTTTTCCACCAACTGTGTGGAAGGTGAGGCGGGGCAGCAGCTTGGGGCGGAGCTGGTCCAGACAGAGGGGCGTGCCTGGGGGGCTTGGGTCCCTCTGAATTTCACTGAGCTTTCCCCCGCCTCCGTCTAATCCCCTTTGCCCCACAGGCACGGCTCGGGGCGTGGTGGTGGCCACAGGGGACCGGACTGTCATGGGCCGTATCGCCACCCTGGCTTCAGGGCTGGAGGTGGGCAAGACGCCCATCGCCATCGAGATTGAGCACTTCATCCAGCTCATCACTGGCGTGGCCGTCTTCCTGGGCGTCTCCTTCTTCATCCTCTCCCTCATCCTCGGATATACCTGGCTCGAGGCTGTCATCTTCCTCATCGGCATCATCGTGGCCAATGTCCCAGAGGGCCTGCTGGCCACTGTCACTGTAAGGCCTGGACCCTCACAGCGGGTCTGGGGGAGGGAGGGCTGGGGGCCCAGACCCCTGAGTCCTGGAGCGGGGTACTGAGGCTCAGACCCCCAGGTCTGAGGGCGGAGTGAGGCTCGGCTTGGATTTCCATGTTCTGGATAAGGGCAGCTTGGGTGCTGGGGGCTGAGCCTCCTAGATCTTCAATGAGGAGGGTCCTGGGACTCGGAGAGCCTCACTAACTAAACAACAAACAAACAAAAATCCTGAGAAACACTACAAGGCATATGGGGCCAACAATGCCATCATTTCTCAGAGATAACTTACAAATTTAAGGAGTACACCGTAGTGGCAGAAAGTCTAACGAATACGTTAAAATAGTGTAAAAATAAAACGACACTCCCATTTCCCCTGTCCAGCTGCCAGCCCCGGTGCAGAGGGCCGCTCTCTGCTCTCCCCTCGGCAGGCACGGGCAATGGCCACGCGTCAGTAAGAGTTTTCCAGCATATAGAAGGGACCGTCTTAGGAATACTAGTCTGCCCTTCGATTCCGAATGCACCAGCGGGCAGGCTCTCCGTTTCAGCATATTCAGAGCTGCTCTAGGTCGCAGGCTGTTCATTGGCAAATGATGCACACAAAGTGCTGCACACACAAACGCACAGCCCGAGAGTCTGGGTAAGCGGCTCACACCCATGCCAGCTGCAGCAGACTCAAGTTCCCCTGTAGCGCCCGCAAGGCCTCACCCCGTGCCCGACCCAACCCCGGCGAAAGGCCCTGCCGAAGCATAACTTTCCTGCTTCATATCAACTGGAATAATTCAGCTCAAACTCTTGTCTCTGGCTCTTTTTGGCTGAGCATCACGTCTTTGAACTTCATCCGTGGGGTTGCCCGCAGCAGTCGCTGGCTCGTTTTCATCACTGCATAGTGTTTCATCTTCACCCCACAGTTTATCTGTCCCTTCTGCTGTCAGTGGGTACTCGGGTTGTCCTATTTTGCAGCCAGTATAGATGCTGCTGCTGCTCTGAACATCCAGGACATGCCTTTTGAGATGCATTTTTCTCTTGGGGTGGAATTGCTGGGTGACGCCATTCTCCTCGCAAGCCACCCAGAGTTCTCCCTGGGCCGGGAAGTTGGGTTGCTGGCACCCATGCTGCTGGTCCAACCCTGCCTCCTGGCTCTGCCTGCCATCTGCCTGTCCTCGTGCGCCCACAGGTGTGTCTGACGCTGACTGCCAAGCGCATGGCCCGGAAGAACTGCCTTGTGAAAAACCTGGAGGCTGTAGAGACCCTGGGCTCCACGTCCACCATCTGCTCTGACAAGACAGGGACCCTCACGCAGAACCGCATGACTGTTGCCCACATGTGGTTTGACAACCAGATCCACGAGGCTGACACCACTGAGGACCAGTCAGGTGAGGGGGGCGCCCAGGCGGGGGCTGCGGGGGCCTGGCCCCAAGACATCCCCAGCGGTGACACGTCCCTCCTTCAGGGACCTCGTTCGACAAGAGCTCGCACACCTGGGTGGCCCTGTCCCATATTGCCGGACTCTGCAATCGGGCTGTCTTCAAGGGCGGCCAGGACAACATCCCCGTGCTCAAGGTGGGTCCGGCTGCCGGCCACCGGGGCCTGCCCGTGCCTGCTCGTGCTGCTCTGCCCTGACTGCCGTCTCTCCCCAGAGGGACGTGGCTGGTGATGCCTCCGAGTCGGCCCTGCTGAAGTGCATCGAGCTGTCCTCTGGCTCCGTGAAGCTGATGCGGGAACGTAACAAGAAAGTGGCCGAGATTCCCTTTAACTCCACCAACAAATACCAGGTATTCGGGGCTCTCTGTGAGAGCCGACCCAAACCTCACTGTCTCTCTGATGTCTGAGCGGTCAGCTGGCCCCGCTGTCCTCCTGCTCTCGGCGGGTTACTGCTCTTTGCAGAGCCTCCGTTGCCCCATCTGTGAAACCAGAACGACAGCAACCACCTGGCGGGGAGAGACAGGCCTGAGGTGTGTGCTGGAGCAGGCAGCGAAGGAGCGAAGTCCTTCCTGCAGCAGAGAGGGGGGACCTGCCAGGGATCTCGTCCGTTCAGTCAACACATATGTTTTCGAGCTGCCACCACGTGTCAGGCACGTGGTTTAGGTGTTGGGGACACATAGAGCAGTGAGGGAAGTCCCTCTCATGGAACTTACACTCTGGTGCTAGAAAACAGACCAGGACAAAGGCACAAGGAAGTGCGGAATATGTCTGCCAGTCATCCTGCTGCGGGAGGGAGCCGGGGAGGGGCTCTGGGCAGCGGGCAGTGTGTGCAAAGGCCCTGGGGCAGGAGTGTGTTGGCGTGTTGGCGTGTTCCAACAAGAGCCAGCAGCCAGTGTGGCAGAACAGTGAGCCGGGGAGGGGGTAGGAGCTGAGCAGGTCCCATCAGGCCTTGTGGGCCATGGAGGGGACTTGGGTGTGACTCTGACGGGGGCAGAAGCAGAGGAAAGATGGGACCTGACTCACATGTTTAAACCCCTTTATTGAGATATCATTCACCTACCATAGATCATCCACTTTAAAGTGCATAAGTCAATAGTTATAGTATATTCACAGATATGTGTCATCATCTACACAATTTGCCACACTTTTATCATCTCAGAAAGAAACCTCACATTTCTTAGCTATTGCCCCCACCCTCCCCCATGACCCCAAGCCCTAGGCAACCCCTATTAGGATCTACTTGCTGTCTCTATGGATTTGTCTGCTCTGGACTTTTCACATAAATGGAGTCCCGCATATTGTGGGTCTTGTATCTGGCTTCTTTCACTCAACGTAACACCTTCAGGCTTCATCCATGCTGCAGCATGGG
This sequence comes from Macrotus californicus, assembly GCA_007922815.1. Taxonomy (NCBI): domain Eukaryota; kingdom Metazoa; phylum Chordata; class Mammalia; order Chiroptera; family Phyllostomidae; genus Macrotus; species Macrotus californicus. Next base: position 347,735 of record VMDR010000137.1, read on the forward strand.
TCAGTGCTTTGTTCCTCTTTATGGCTGAGTGACCTTCCGCTGAATGGATAGGATAGAACCCAGTTTGTTTGCTCCTAGTGGCTGGGATGAATAACATTGCTGCAAACATCCACATGACAAGTCGTTTTTTGTGTTTTTTTTCTTTCTAGAGAGGGGAAGGGAGGGAGAAAGAGAGAGAGAGAAACATCAATGTGTGGTTGCCTCTCATGTGCCCCCTACTGGGGACCTGGCCTGCAACCCAGGCATGTGCCCTGGCTGGGAATCAAACCCGTGACCCTTTGGTTTGTAGGCCAGCACTCAATCCACTGAGCCACACCAGCCAGGGCTCACATGGCAAGTTTTTGTGTGGATGTAGTTTGCATGTCTCTTGGGTGTATGCCTAGGGATGACCAGGTCATGTGGTAACTCTGCATCTAACCTTTTAGGGAGCGGCCAGACTGCTTTCCAAAGTGCCTGCGCCATTTTCCACTAACTCACATTGCTTAAAGGGTCTTCTTGGCTGCTGTGGGGAGGAGATGCTGAGGGGCAGAGCAGGACGAAACAGGGGTTCAGTGTGGAGGCCACTGCGATGCTCCACGTGAGAGGTGGTGGCGGCCGGACAGGAGCCCTGGAGGTGGAAGGTGGGAGGGAGAAGAGGTCAGAACCTGGGTGTGCTTCAGAGGGGCGCCGACCAGGTTTGGCGATGGGTCCGATGTGGGGTAAGGAATTGGGGGAGGCAAAAGGCAGGCAGAGAGGCACATGTTCTACGGCCGGCTGGCCGATATTTCCGTGAGAAACACAGGGGGTCAGAAATGTCTGTGAGTCAGAGACAGACATGGGCAGGGGTGAACAGAGATCTCTGCGAGCCCCCGAAACAGATGACCCCTCAGGTAGAGAGTTAGCGCCCTCTGGGGGAGCTGTCTGTCCTGGCACCAGTGGCTCTGGGTGGCCCTGGGGGTCCTCTCCCTGCCACATGGGCAGCCTCCAGGTCCCTGTGAGGCTCAGGCACACCCACCCTCTGCTCTGCCCACAGCTCTCCATCCATGAGACCGAGGACCCCAATGACAATCGGTACTTGCTGGTGATGAAGGGCGCCCCTGAGCGCATCCTGGACCGCTGCTCCACCATCCTGCTGCAGGGCAAGGAGCAGCCGCTGGACGAGGAGATGAAGGAAGCCTTCCAGAACGCCTACCTTGAGCTCGGTGGCCTGGGGGAGCGTGTGCTAGGTGTGCACCACGGGTGGGGCTGAGTTGGGGCAGGAGCTGGTTCATCTCTGGGGACCCCTTGGGGTTAAGGAGGGGCATGATGCTGCCCAGCGTAGGGCCTCCCAGAATGCACTGTGAATGAATGAATGAATGAATGAATGAATGAACGAACGAACAGGAAAGGGTGGCATCTTTAGGAAATGGTGTTGGCTGGCTGGGAGATGGGCGCTGGGACCTGATGGCCAGGAGCCGTGGGGCAGGCGGCACGGAGGCCCAGGGCTGGAGCCTTCATATGCCACGCCGTCTCTGCCCCCAGGTTTCTGCCATTACTACCTGCCCGAGGAGCAGTTCCCCAAGGGCTTTGCCTTCGACTGTGACGACGTGAACTTCACCACAGACAACCTCTGCTTTGTGGGCCTCATGTCCATGATCGACCCGCCCCGGGCAGCCGTCCCCGATGCAGTGGGCAAGTGTCGAAGTGCAGGCATCAAGGTGTGGCCTGGGGCAGCTGGGAGGGGGACAGGGCCAGCGCCCCAGGGGCTGGTGTGGAGGCTGGACCATCCCCAAACAATGCCCGCAGGTCATCATGGTCACAGGCGATCACCCCATCACAGCAAAGGCCATTGCCAAGGGCGTGGGCATCATCTCCGAGGGCAATGAGACTGTGGAGGACATTGCCGCCCGGCTCAACATTCCAGTCAGCCAGGTCAACCCCCGGTGAGCGCCACCCACTGGCTCAGCCTTCTCCCCCACAGGGTGGCAGTTCCCCTTCCTTCTGGGCCACCTCTGTTGACTCAGTGCCTGGGTCCCATTCCTCCTCCAGGCTGGGGTAGTTTCATACCCCAGCTTTGCCACTCCTGGGCTTTATGACCTTGAACAAGTCATTCAGCCTCCCTGAGCCTCAGCTTCAGAGCCTGGCCTTCTGCTTCCCCTGTCTGTGGGTCTGGCCTGCCTGGCTCTCTGTCCATCAGTCACTGCACCACTCTCCACGAGTGCTGACCACTCTCTGTTCCTCCCAGGGACGCCAAGGCCTGTGTGATCCATGGCACCGACCTCAAGGACTTCACCTCCGAGCAAATTGACGAGATCCTGCAGAACCACACTGAGATCGTCTTTGCCCGCACATCCCCCCAGCAGAAGCTCATCATTGTGGAGGGTTGTCAGAGACAGGTGGGCTGGGGCAGGGCCCTCCAGAGACAGGAGGGGGGCCGGGGCCCAGGCTGCTGGTCCTTGGGGAGAGGGGCCTGGGGCCAGGCCTCTGGGCGTCCTCCTTACCCTCTCTCTCTGCAGGGAGCCATCGTGGCCGTGACTGGGGATGGCGTGAACGACTCCCCCGCTCTGAAGAAGGCTGACATTGGGGTGGCCATGGGCATTGCCGGCTCTGACGTCTCCAAGCAGGCAGCGGACATGATTCTGCTGGATGACAACTTTGCCTCCATTGTCACGGGTGTGGAGGAGGGTGAGTGGCCAGGTGGCCCTGGAGACCTGGGTCCCTGTGTGAGGCTGGAGAAGGGGAAGGGGAATCGGCCAGTGCTGCCGTGGAATGCACAATGGGGAGACCCCGGAATCCCACCGGGCATGGAGCCTGAGCTTCTCCTTTTTAGTCTCCCTCCCCCAGAGGTTGGGGCAGGACCGAGCTGATGCCCTTCTGGGTTCCAGTGTTGCCCAGCACAGGGCCAGTCTGGTGGACAGATTCAGGAGCATCTTTAAAACACTTGTGAGTGTAACCACAGGAACAGGGGTCCCACAGGAGCCCTCAGGAGGCCCTTCACCCAAGCTGGGGTCGGGGCCAAAGAAGCTTCCCAGAGTGGACGGGGACCACTGCCAGTCCCAAGGACCACGTTGGCGTTTTCACGTAGGCAGTGCCAGGCAAGGGAGCGCAGGCAGAGGAACCTGAGTGTGCGAAGGTGAGGCGGATGAAGGGGCCGTGTGTGAGGCGGGGACGCTGGGAGCCCGGGCCACACAGCCCAGGTACCGCCTCCTAAGGGGGCTTGATACAGCCACAGAGGGGCTTGCTCACACTTAACTTTATTCTGATCATCAAAGTCACTCATGGTAATTATATAGAATGTAGAAAAGCACGAAGGAGAAAATTGGAATCACCCATAACCTCATCATCCAGAAATCATTACTGTTCATGCTGTGGTGCATTTTCTTCGAGTTCCTCCCTCCCCCCGTCTGAAATGTCCCCAGTGTAAAAATCACGCGTGAGAGAGAACCCAAACAGGAAAGCTGAGCCAAGAGTGACAAATGCAATGCCCTGTTCCTTGTCTCCTGCCTCCCAGAGGACACCATGGCTGACCCTTGGTTCCGCACCCCCCCCCCCCCACCCGACGCCTGTGCGTCTGCAGTGCCCACACGGTACACAAGGTGACGCCTTCCAGACCTTTACTGGGCTCCTGCCTGGTGCGCCACGCGGGGGCTGGAGATCAGCTGTGAGCGGAGCAGACAGGGTCCCTGCCCTCAAGGAGCCCGGTGGGGGGGGGGGGGCGGACAGCCTTAAGGTCACAGATAGAGGCCTAAACACAAATTGTGACCAAGTCCCGAAAGCAAGCAGGGCGCTATGACAGGGAGAAGTGGGGGCCGTACCAAGAGAGGGCGGGCAAGGAAGGCCACTCCGCAGTGACAAAAGCCAAGCGGGGACTTCCAGGAGGGGAAGCCCAGGGGCGCCCCGGGGGCTGAGCGCACGGCATCGTGAGCCCCACTGTGGCCGCCGCCCCGGCTCTGGCAGTCACCAGCTGCCCCACCGCCCCTGCGTGCCCTGGGTCATGGCCAAGAGCATTTAAGTCATCGTTCCGCCCGTAAATTCTTTAGGATGCGACACCACTGGTCTGTGGGGAGCAGCACATGCGTTAGAGGGAAAGCACTAGCGGCGTGAACACCTAAGCCTCCTCCTGTACACAAAGCCAGCCCAGCCGTCCACGCCCGCGTGCAGCTGGCCTTCCTGTGCCTTCTTCACCACGCGTCTTGTTGCCCGCCTCTCCCAGCGCGTGAGAGAAGGTGGAGGGAGAGGCTGGCTGGTGTCACCCAGGCTTCTTTGTGCTTGACACACACCGTGCTGATTGCATTTTGGGGGGCTATGACGCGTAAGGTGGGCCGCTCTGGGACTTTCACACGTGTGCGCATCCGTGCAACCACCAGACCCTGACTGAGAGAGCGTCTCCAGCCCCTCCCCCCCATTAGGGTTTCATCGGGACCTCCCCAACTCCCCCCCATCTCCCCTCCCAGAAACAGCCACTCTCTGGCTTTGGCACCGCCGGTCACTCAGATCTCACCTGGACGGACTCGCAGTGCGAACGCTTCCCTGTCGGGCTCTTTCACTCAGTGTCACGTCTGTGAGGGCCGTCCACGGAGCTGGGTGTGACAGAGCGTGTTGCTTCCGCTTGCTGAGGGGCGTCCCGTCCCGTTGTGTGGGTGGGCCGGTTTATTTACCCCTCCCCAGCCGATGGGCACTGGGGCTGGTTTCGGTTTTCGCTGTTGTGACCGGTGCCGTGGTGAGCGTTCGCTCCTGCTTTTTCGTGGGCGTAAGTGCTGGAATCTCTTGGGCGTAAATCTAGGAGCAGGTTACTGGGTCAACACAGATGGGGATGTTTAACTGTAACAGGAACTGCTGAACAGTCTTCCCAAGAGGGTGTATTTCAAAGAACTGGTTGAACAGGGCGACATAGTTGCACGTGTGTGGACGGGATGGATTAGCAAGGACGCGTGGCCTGGGCAGGGAAGGGGCAGAGGGAATAGGGTATCGCGGTTTGGTCCCGAGGTCTGAACCTGTCCCTGCCACAGGCCGCTTGATCTTTGACAACCTGAAGAAGTCTATCGCCTACACCCTGACCAGCAACATCCCCGAGATCACCCCCTTCCTGCTGTTCATCATGGCCAACATCCCGCTGCCTCTGGGCACCATTACCATCCTCTGCATCGACCTGGGCACTGACATGGTGAGCCTCCAGCCCCTCCCGGGGCCCCGGGGTGGGGGCGGGCCCCTCACTCCCGGCTCACCTGGCCTCTTCTGCCCAGGTCCCTGCCATCTCACTGGCCTACGAGGCTGCCGAGAGTGACATCATGAAGAGACAGCCCAGGAATCCACGCACGGACAAGCTGGTCAACGAGAGGCTCATCAGCATGGCCTACGGGCAGATTGGTGAGGGTCTGGGGGCCCTGCCTCAACTATGGCCAGATGGACCTAGAGCAGTGCCCGGCCCACTGTGGGTGCTCAGAATCCTTGTGCCGAATGAGTGCAGTACGCGTAGGACTTGGTGCTGGAGGTTTGGAAGGAGAGGCTTTCGGATGGCTGGTGGCCACCATGGTGGGGCTGGCACAGGCGGAGGCCAGGTCTGGGAGCGGGGTGCACCTGGGGAGCACACAGGACACTGTGTGGCGGGAGGTCAGGGCTGGCCCCAGGCCGGCCACTCCCGAGCCCGCTGCTCCCCCCGCCTCCACGAGGGGAAGGAAGAGACCAGCCTGTGAGCTCTCTGAGGGCAGGAATGAGCCCCTTTCCCAATCTCTGCCTCCTCCTCAACCTGCAGCTGGAGGCGATGTGTGCAGAGCCTCAGAGGTGCTGAGCTCCCGGTCACTGGGGGTGTCCCTGCGAGCAGAGGCTTCACGGTGGTGATCAGAAGCCTGGGGAGGTCATTTCTGCACACGGGGGCCCGTAAGACTCAAGCCCGAAGTCCTTGGGGACTTCCCAAAGCTCAGGTGGCCTGGCTCAGGTGGGAGGGAGCCACCAGGTTTTCTATCTGGGGAGAGCCCTCTCCTTGAGGCTTCTGTCCCAGATGCCCCATCTCAGGTGCTCACCCTCTGGGAGCCCTGCCCCGATGGTGTTTCGGCAGGAGGACTGAGGTGGCCCACTCTCGTTGTGGTGGGGGTCTCCAGGGGCCCCAGCAGTGCCATGGGCTGGCTGTCCGCCCCGACTTGAGCCTCTCCTCGCCTCCCTTTTCTCCTCCCCGCAGGGATGATCCAGGCTCTCGGTGGCTTCTTCTCCTACTTTGTGATCCTGGCAGAGAATGGTTTCTTGCCTGGCAACTTGGTGGGCATCCGGTTGAACTGGGATGACCGCACTGTCAATGACCTTGAGGACAGTTATGGGCAGCAGTGGGTGAGTGGGGCTGGGCCCCACGACCTGGCAGGGGCTCCCAGTCAGCGTCCCGCAGGCAAGCTGTCCTGCCTCCTACGATGGCCCTTCGGCCCCAGGGTCCATGTCAAGACCCTTGCTGGGCACACGGGCTCTCCTGGTGCTTGCGGCCCAGCCTGTCATGGGTCTGGTGCCCCCTGGCCATGCTCTCCGGCCCGCCGGGCAAGACACCTTTACTGCCATCTTCCCCGTCCCTCTCTGTCCCTTCAAAGTTCACTGGTACCTGGCCTTCAGGAGGCCCACAGAGTCCTCGACACCCTCTCACTCCCCTCCATGCCAGGGATGGTCCCTGGTCCCTGACTGACGGCCGAGGTCACCACCCACCTCTGCTTCCCAGTACATCCCTGACTCTTCCCATGGGGCTGTCAGCCTGAGAGGGGAGGCGTTTCTGAGGCCCCGCGGGACCCCATCGGGACAGAGTCCCTGCTCTGCCTGGGGTGCAGATGAGGAGCGGGGGCCGACACTGTTGGGCAGCTGACACTGACTGCCGTCTGCCCCTGGTCATGGCTCTTGCAGACGTACGAGCAGAGGAAGGTGGTGGAGTTCACCTGCCACACGGCCTTCTTTGTGAGCATCGTGGTCGTCCAGTGGGCTGACCTGATCATCTGCAAGACCCGCAGGAACTCGGTCTTCCAGCAGGGCATGAAGTGAGGGCTGCGTGGGGCTGGCTGTCTGCCCTCCTCTCGGGCTGTTTCCGTTTTTGCTTCTGAGTTGATTCCATCTCCAGTGACCTGTCTGTCTTGCGTTCCCCGCTCCGCCCCCACTTCTCTCTCTGTCTCTGTTCTGTGTGTGTGTGTGTGTGTGTGTGTGTGTGTGTGTGTATCATTGGGTCCGCATCCCTGCCTGCCTGTGTGTCTGTCCTTGTCTCTGTCCTTCTGTCCTTCCCTTTCATTGTTGTCATCTCCCGGGATCTGTCTCGTTTTGTGTCTCTCCCTCCATGTGTCTCTGCGCCTGTCCATCTGTCTGCCTGCCTTTGGGTGAGCTTCTGTCTCTGGGGGTGGGTCAGGGGTGCCTGGGTCCAGCCCTGCCTGTGCCCCCAGGAACAAGATCCTGATCTTCGGGCTGTTTGAGGAGACGGCCCTCGCTGCCTTCCTGTCCTACTGCCCCGGCATGGACGTGGCCCTTCGCATGTACCCCCTCAAGTGAGTGCCCCTCACCCCCAGGACACGCCCCCCCCTTCAGGACCCTGCAGGAGCTTTCACTGTGGGACATCCTCACAGGCCCCACCTCTCCCGGTGTCTCTTGGAACCTCCTCCTCTGTGTCCCCACTGTAGCCCCTGTTTTGATGTCACCAAGCCTGCCCCTGCCCCTGTGGGACGTCCTCACAGTGGGTAGTCCCAGGGACCAAGGGAGAACCCCCCTCAGCATGGCCCCTCCTGTCCTCTGCCTACTGTCCCCATTTCAGGACCCACACTGACACCCTCCTGTTGTCCTGTCTTCGCAGGCCCAGCTGGTGGTTCTGTGCCTTCCCCTACAGCTTCCTCATCTTCGTCTATGACGAAATCCGCAAACTCATCCTGCGCAGGAACCCTGGGGGTGAGGGGCTAACAGGCACAGGGAGGGGGCAGAGAGCTGGCTGGGGGGACAGGCAGCCGTGGCTGGGGGTGGGGTGGGGAAGCCCCACGGTGACCTGTCTGGTGCTGATCTTACTCTCTGTCTCCCCATGTCCCTTCTGTGTCTTCTCTCCCTGTCTGTCTGTCTGGGCCTCTGCTCTGTCTTTCCGTTTTTCTCTTTGTGCTTCTCTCCATGCCTGTCTCTCTGTGTCTGTTTCTTTCCTCTCCAGGTTGGGTGGAGAAGGAAACCTACTACTGACCTCAGCCCCAGCACCTCACCCGTCTCTTCCCCGCCCCTCCCCGAAAGCCCAGAACAGCCCCCTTCAGTCCCCCCATTTTGTATTCTGGGGGGAGGGGCCCTCTCTCCCCGTGGCCCCCACCTTGGTTCGACTCCCTCAAAGTGTCCCCTGCCTTCTCCCTCTCTTCCCACCTCTGGCTGGCTTCTCTCCCCGCCCCCATCCTGCCTCTCTCCTCTCTTTTCTGTGTCTCTGTTCCTCTCCCTCTCCTCACCCCTACCTCCCAGCCCCCTCCCTGGGCTCTTTTTTACTCCCCTGCAATGTCCCCCAACCCTGGCTGATGCCATCTCTGGTTCTGGACAATTATCAAATATATCAGTGGGGAGAGAGAGGCGGTGTGTGTTGTGCTTGCTTTCTGGACTGGAGATGTGGGCGGGTGGTGCCCAGTGCTGGCACGCTGGCTGGAGTGCACACCGTGCCAGCAGGAGAGGCTGGCACCAGCTCGGGAGTCCCGGAGTAGCAGGGTCATCAAGTTGTGGCATTTTAGACCAACCTAAAGTTAGAGGGAACGCAGCTTGAATTCCTCAGGAGATGGGATTGTGGGTCAAAACAGGGGAGAGGATGTAGGATCCCACCTGGGAGGCGATGACGGGACAGCAATGGTGGTGATTCATGGAGCACCGCTCTGTGCTCTGCCCTCTCCTAAGCATTTTTATATGTATAGGCTCACTTAATCCTCACAGGTATGAGGCACAGAGAGGGGCAGCAACTTGCTCGAGGTCACAGAGCTGAGAGGTAACAGATCAGGGACCTGTACAGGCTTATCCAAGCTCTAAGTCACTGTGCTATTTTCTCTCTCTTTTACGGAGAGAGACTTTCATACAGTGAAGTCCACAAATCTTAAAGGCACAGCTGAACGACTTCAAAAATTGCACCCACCCAGATCAGAGTACAGAACACCTCCATCCACCCAGAAAGTTCCCGGGCAGCCCTCTCCAGCCAACCCCCTCCAGAGGCAGCCCCTGACCTGACTTCTGTTGTGCCCACTCTTGCGCTTTGCACACGTGAGACCTTGTGGCAATGCTGTCTCGTGCGTCTGCCTTCTCGTTCTCAGCTTCGTGTCTGGGCGCGTCGCCCACGTTGCCGTGTGTGTGGGAAGCCCACCCCTTTTCGTTGCCACAGAGCAGTCCCACTGTGGGGCTGTAACTTAATCGTCTGTTCTCCTGCTGATGGACATTAGGGTTGTGTCCTCTTTGGAGGCTGTTACCATTGGTGCTGCCCGGAATAGGAACATTCTAGTAATGACACATTCAGTGCACGCCTCAGAGCGGGACTGCAGGACTTGGGAGGGACTGTGTTTAGCTTTCATTGAGACAGCCTGACCTTTTCCAAAGCTCTCGTGTCATTCTGCTTTGCCACTGTGCCTGAAAGTTCCCGTGGCTCCACACTCCCATCAACACTTGATATTGTCAGTCTTTCGAATTTTGACCATTCTGGTGGGGCAGCTATACCACTTTCCTCGAGGCAGCCTTCCTGACACGGCCCAGGGATGTGACTCAGGACGGGCTGGGGCCAGGGTGCTAGGAGCTCACGAGTGTGAGTGAGTGTGTGCACACGCCCACTGCACGAAACAATGGCTGAAGGAGTGCTTGCATCTGAGGGAAGGGGTGGCGTGAGCCTGGACCTCCCTTAGGGAGGCTGCAGAAACTACTTTATTCATCAGATGCAGGGTAAGAAATGCTCACATAGACAGGTAGGCAATCAGAAGCCCAGAGAGGGCAGGGTCTTCCCTGAGGTCACACAGCAGAAATACTGGTATAACCCAGGTTCCTGATTGTCTATGCTAAGGTCTTCTTACCCTCCCAGCTCTTCTTCCTCCAGGAAGGAGACCTCAGGCTAGAGGGACCATAGGGCCAAGGCCCATCTCCCAGTCTTCTCAGGAGCCCCCTCATCTCCCAGCATCCCTGTAATTCAAGGACCACCTGCCATAGGATGGGCCCCCTCTCTCAAGGACCCAATCTCCCACCATCCCCTTGTCTCAGGGATCCTCCCATCTGTCACACTATCTCTCTCTGACCTAGGGCCCCATCTCCCACAATACCTGGGACAAATCTTCACAAACCCCGGATTCAAAGTTCCCCCCGTGCCCTGCCCAGAGGGCCCCTCCAACAGCATCCTTGCCTGTGGACCCTGTCATGCATGGCCCATGCTATTCTGTTCCTCCAGGCCCTTGCCCATTATGTCCTCTACTCAGAACAAGTACTGCTGGGTGGTAGACTAAAATCACTCTGACTGAGTTCCTATCAGGAAACCCAGCAGCTCACATAACAAAAGCCAAACAAATTTCCCAAGGTTGGCCACGAGACGAGGCAGCTGCTGGGTCTCTGCCCCCAACTCTCTGCTCCCCAATATTTATCTTCCTTTTGGGGGCTCTTTCCCTGGTGACCCTGCTCCCATCACCTTGAACTCGGGTGCTGTTCCACCACTGACCTCCGGATAAGTGTGCACTCACCACCCTCCTTTGATGTCCTGACGCCAGGTAGGAAATCTGAACAAGATTCCACTAAAAGCCTGGGGCTGATAAACAGTAAGGATCCAATCTGATCTTCAAAGTGTGGCTCCTTCAGCTTCAGTTTGGGACCCCCCCCTCAGGGGGCCTCCCTGCCTATGGCTCCACTAGCCCCTTTGGCAGAGTTGTGTCCCCCACTTCCTCGGAGGGCCCTCCAGCAGCCTCCTCCCAGCTCCCCCTGGGTGACAACGTGGACAGAGCCCCCTCAGGGTACGATCGCTTCCTGCCTCCCCAAACCATCCTGCACCCGTGCCAGGTAAGTCATGCTGAAAAGTTAGTATCATATTCCCTGGCTCACTAGCTCTTTGCCACCACAAAGCCCAAGCACAAAAGGGACGTGGACCCTGGAAAACAACAGCTGGGGTTAAGAGCTACCTGGATGTCCCACGTGGGAATTCTCCTTCAGCCCCACCCAGCCTTGAAAAATCAGGCCCTCAGTCCACTGAAGGGAACCCAGGCTTCCTGTGACTTTGATACACATGCTCGAGGCTGTTCTGTGCGGTTTTCCCACAACTCACTGAGAGGCGGGGCAGGGGCAAAGACAGAGAAATACATTTGTGGGAACTGAGAAAAGAAAGGCCCAGGTCTCAGACACTCTTTGGGACATCCAAGGGGCCAGTAGCCCTTCTTAATATGTTGCTGTTAAATCTGAGAAGGCTGAACTGTAGAAATAATCATAACATTCATGATACTGAAACCACAGGGACTGGATTATAATTGTGCTTTTATTAATATCAGAGGCCAGCAATCTGAGAAGGTGGCGGGTAAAAACCCTAACATCCACCTTACCCTGAGCTTTCAGAAGCAAGTTTATAGAGGGGAAACATGGGAATTTGGGAGGGGAAATTCCTAGGGGGAGAGCAGCCTGCTGTTTCTTTTGGGAGTAAGGGGACAGGGCTCCCCTTGTTCAGGTGCTATCTTTCCCTTTGCATTCTGTTCTCACCGCCCCCACACCTGAGGTTTGTAGCCAAGGAGGCAATGCATTCTCTGGTGAAGGAGAAGAGGTATAAAGCATTTGCTCTCAAGTGTCCTTCCTTAAGGGAGATAAAGTCTTGCAATTCACCAGCTGGCTGTAAATTGTTCAAAGCGTTTGGCCCCGTTTAATTTTCTTGTCTCGCTTTCCCCATTCCACTTGCCCAGGAATTTTCCTAGCTTCTTTCTACCCTGTCTCAATACTATAGTAGCAGTAACGTCCACTGCCATTTATTGGCCAGTTAGAAAGTATCAAGACTCAAGCACTTTACATGGACCATGTAACTGAATCACCGTAACCCCAAGTGAGGTTCTGTCAGGTCCTTCACTGTCCAGACGAAGATGCTAACGTTCAGTGTGGTGACCGGGTCAACACAGGCTGGATTTTCACCTCTCACTCCAACACCCCAGTCCTTTTGGTTACAAAAACACCCTTTTTAAAAATTCTCAACCCTGCCATGGCTGGTGTGGCTCAGTGGATTGAGCACTGGCCTGCAAACCAACCGGTCGCAGGCTGGATTCCCAGTCAGGGCACATGCTTGGGTTGTGGGCCAGGTCCCCAGTAGGGGGCAACCACACATTGATGTTTCTCTCTCTTCATCCCTCCCTTCCCTCCGCCTCTAAAAAGAAATAAATAATAAAAAATTCTCAACCCTCAACCCTTTCCCTTTCCCAATGTCCCTCTTCCCTATCCACTGGGAGTGGAGTGGAGAGTGAGGTGTCCCTAGGTTCCTAGTCCTAGTCCTAACCCATTCATTAGTGGAAGCCCAGGGTTGTGGTGAGGAGGGGAATTTTGCTCCCCACCTCAGATTCCTCTTCTAGCAACCATGGCCCTCTCACTAGTCTCCGCCTCTTGAGGATGGAATAGATTCCCATGAATTCTCTACAGTCTCGCTATTCGAAACGTGGGCCATGCACCAGCAGCATCAGCAGCACCTAGGAACTTGTTAAAAATGCAGATGAATGGGCCCCATTCCAGATCTGCTGAGTCAGTGTTTTATGAAACCTCCATATGTGTCTCATGCCCTCTACAGTCAGAACACAGGTCTACGCCATCCCTATTGTACCCTCCACGGGAGAATACATAACACCCCCTTCTGCCTTAACAGCTCCCTTAACGGCGACTCATGACCATCAGCCTTCCCCGGCTTCTGGAACTACAACTCCCACAACGCCCAGAGGCGCTCGTCGTCACTTTACACGACATTTCCCAAGCTGTTTTGCGAACAAGACCACCATCATGGCGTCCGCGCTCCCAGACATCATCAGAACTACAACTCCCACAATGCCTAGCGGCAGAACTCCCGACCTCAGCGGCCGCCGAACGGCGCCACGTAGGCTGGGCTGGGTGGGGCCAGGCTCCGGAGGGGCTGACTGGGTCTGGAGGACCCAGGCTTCGTAACAGCGATTCTACCCCTCACGACGCAGCCATGGCAGCCGAGAAGGAGCAGCAGAAGGATGAAGGGGCGGAAGGGTTGAGCGCCACGTAAGCAGGCCGGCTGTAGCCCCCCCTGACCGAGACCTAGGAGCCCTGGCCCTCTGTCCCTCCTCTCTCGGGTCCAGGAATCCAGCACCCCCCGCCCCAGCCCCCCAACGCTAGAGTCTCGGCCCCTTGTCTCCTTTTCCAGGACCCTGGAGTCTGGCTCTCAGCTCCCTCTGCCCTGGGACCAGGAGTCTTAAGCCCTTACCCACCCTGCCCAAGAACCCCGGGGTCTGGCCCCCCCAGCAGTCTCCCCCCCCAGGCTGGGGGTCCGACCTCCATCCCTGTCTGCACTGACCTGGACCCGCCCACCAGGACTCTGCTGCCGAAACTGATCTCGTCCGGCGCGGGCCGTGAGTGGCTGGAGCGGCGCCGCGCAACCATTCGGCCCTGGAGCACCTTCGTGGACCAGCGGCGCTTCTCGCGGCCCCGCAACGTGGGCGAGCTTTGCCAGCGCCTCGTACGAAATGTGGAGTACTACCAGAGCAACTATGTGTTCGTGTTCCTGGGCCTCATCCTGTACTGTGTGTGAGTGCCTCTCCGCCCGCCCCGCCCTCGGCGGCCAGGCCCTCCTCTCACTGGCCAGGTCCCACCCCCATGGGATAGCTTTGCCAAAGGTGTAGTCCCTACCTTCCCATCAGCTTGGCCGGTGTGACCAAATGTGACTTGAACTTGTCTGGCCTGCCAACCAACGATGTAGAAGGTCAGGGTCCCCCTGGCTGGGCTAGCCCCCGCAGCTGCCTGAGCATGCCTCCCTGCCCTCCACTAGGGTGACATCTCCCATGCTGCTGGTGGCCCTTGCTGTCTTCTTTGGCGCCTGTTACGTCCTCTATGTGCGCACGTTGCAGTCCAAGTTGGTGCTCTTTGGTGAGAAATCCCCTGCGCAGACGGATTCCCAGACCCTCAGATCCTGGTCTTTTGGAACAAAAGCCTTAGACCCCAAAGCCCAAGGGTAACGAAGCCTAGATCTACACCAGATCCCCCAAACCCTATTCCCCCTAAAATATCAGACGAACCAGATGCTCCTCACCCAGTTTCAGCTGCCCAAGTTGCTATTCTCCAGACTGAGAATGAAATAACCCCAGAACCCACTCTCCACCTAGCTTCTGTCTATTAAACCCACTGCTCTCCTCACTCTCTCTAACCTCAGCAGAAAGCATCAGCTGCAGACTCCCACACTGGACACCAGGTGGCGACCTTACACTGTCTTAGATCTGTCCTCATTCCTGTTCTGCTTCCTGGGGTGGGGTCAGAAAGACCTCGGGACTTCTCAGAGAGGGAAACTGAGGCCCGTGGCTCCTGTATGCCCAGGCTGGCACCAGGCACTATTGGGAAGAAAGAGGTGCCTGAGCCCCCATCCAGGAAGAGCTCAGGGTTTGGAGTGAGGGCAGGGAGGAGTTGGGATCAGATAAGCAGGTGGCCCTGAGACAGCCCTGCAGGGGCCTGCAGGTTGTGCACGTGACAGAGGTGGGCTGGTGGAGAGCCATGGGGGGTGGGCACAGGGCTTGCAGGGAGCACCTGGAGCGCAGCCACCACCTGGTTTCTGCCACTGCCACCCCAGGGGCCTGCACACCTGCTCTTCCATTCTTCCACGAGAAACCAGAAATCTGTATTGTTATGTGAAATCATTCAATTTCTCTGCCAGCCTCAAATCAAATTCTTGGGGAATGTTATGCAGACTCAAAAAACACAATTACAGGTCAGACTTGGCCCCTAGGCCCCCAGTTTGAGACTCCTGGATCTACTTAAGAGGAGGTTGTGGCAGGAGAGCCCTAGTCTGGTAGGGGGTTGGGGGTGGGGGAGAGGGGCTGGGAGCTTCCTGGAGGGAGTGGGGTTGAAAGCAGGGGGAGGGGCTGAGGAGGGTGTGCTGTGTTCTGGCTGATAGTCGGGACTTTGGAGAAATGGTGGGGCCTGGACTTGGAGGGCTTTGGCATGAGAAGTTTGGGTGATCCTGAGGCTCCCGAAGTTTGTGACCCCAGACTGTTGAGGGGGCATCAGGGTCACTTGGAAGAGGGCACGTGTGTCTGAACAGCTGCCCCAATACCATCTACCTCCCAGGCCGAGAGATGAGCCCCGCCCATCAGTATGCTCTGGCTGGGGGCATCTCCTTTCCCTTCTTCTGGATCGCTGGCGCAGGCTCGGCTGTCTTCTGGGTCCTGGGTGAGTACAGGGTCTGGGTAGCTGGGGGTGGGGGGTGGGCAGGCGGGTTTGGGGGCCAGGTGAGGGAGCAAGGCCCTGAACTGTGCATTTTCCTGCAGGAGCCACCCTTGTGGTCATTGGCTCCCACGCTGCCTTCCACCAGATTGAGGGTGTGGACAGTGAAGAGCTGCAGATGGAGCCAGTGTGAGGCATCTGCCAGGCTCCCGCACCAGCACCCCATCCTTGCTCACCCCTGTTCCGCACTGCTCTGCTGCTCCAGCCAAAGGCCCCCTTCCCATCACAAGCCCTGGGAACCAGCTTTGGAAATAAAGCCGTTGTAGCCGTCATTCAGCACAAACTCTCCCAGGGTCTTCTGTGGGTCTGTGTGGGGCCATGCAGAGATACTGCAGAGGTAGAGGCGGACGGGGGTTTGCGGTGGGGGGAAGACACTAAGCAAGAGAAATAATTAAAATGTGATAGCGTGGCCAATGGTGGTACGTGCCAAGGAGAAGAGAGTTGGAAAGGGGGCCCGTGCCAGGGACTCCCAGACCACCCTGTGTTTGATGGTTTGCTAGGAGGACTCAGTATACAGTTGGACTCACAGCTGCAATTTATTGTGGAAGGAGACAAAGCACCCTGGCTGGTGTGGCTCTGGATGGAGCGCTGGCCACAGAAGTACCCTCTGTCTGACACGGACCAATTCCAGGCTCCCAGGAGGAAAGCAGGTGTTCCACATAAACAAGGCCATTTGCGCAAACAGTTTAGCCACAAGAGCCACTCTTGTCAGGGAATGGGGGGAAACTGTCGTCAAGTCCAAGTTCCCAGATGCCAGCCAAGGGCCAGCTATACCAGCAGACCTCTCTCGGGACAGAGGCCCGTGTTAGCTGCATAGAGAAATTTCTGGGGATGAGTTACAGTTTAAAAAAGGCCTCCCTGAGGTGATGGTGAGTGAAAACCTAAACTGAGTGAAGGAGCAGCTTCAGATCCTCGGGAGGAAGAATGTTGCGGGCAGAGGGAACAGCAAGTGGGTGCAAAGGCCCCGAGGTGAGAGCACACCGGGAGGTCTGAGGACTGGCAATAAGGCCGCTGTGGCCAGAGCTGACCAGCCGGGGAAGATGGGAGACTTGCAGGCTTTGGTGTGAGCTTTGGGTTTAGTCTGAGTGAAGGAGACACGATTTGCTTTTCATGGCAATGCGAAGACTGCCAGGTGGAAATGCTGACAAGAGAGAAACAGAATGAGGCGATGGGCAGGGCCTGAAGGCTGCTTCAGATGGGGCTGTTCCGGGAGGGCTTTCTGAGGACGTGACGTTCCTGTGAGCCCTGAGCCACAGAAGGAGCTGCAGGGGGAGTGTCCTAAGCAGAGGCATAGCCCCCTGCCTGGCCAGGTGGCGCGGATGAAATGTCCATACACCAAAAGGTTGGGGGTTTGATTCCTGGTCGGAGCACATACCTAGGTTGCAGGTTCGACCCCCAGTCCAGGTGTGTGGAAGGTGGTTGGTCAATGTTTCTCACGTTGATGTTTTCCTCTCTCTCTAAAATCAAAACATTAAAAAAACTCCACAGTTCATCATCCAGTATGTGTTATCAAGTGCCCACTGAATACCTAGCGTCATTTTGGAATCCTGTCACACATGGTAGCCACCAGCCACATGTGGCTACTGAGCACTTGAAACATGGCTGGTCCAAACTGAGACACGTGAGAGTAAAACACAACAAATGTCAGGGACATAGCAGGACCAGGGCGTATTGACAGCCCTGGCTGGTGTGGCTCCGTGGGTTGAGCACCAGCCTGCGAACCTAAGGGTCACTGGGTCGGTTTCCAGTCAGAGCATGTGCCTGGGTTGTGGGCCAGGTCCCTGGTAGGGGGTGCGTGAGAGGCAACCACACACTGATATTTCTCTCTTTCTACCTCCCTTCCCCTCTGTCTAAAAATAAAGAAATAAAATCTTTTTTTAAAAGTCTCAATAATTTTTTAATATATTTTATTGATTATGCTATTACAGTTGTCCCTTTTCCCCCCCTTTATTCCCCTCCATCCTGCATACCCTGTCCCACCAGCATTTCCCCACTTAGTTCAAGTCCATGGGTCATACATATAAGTTCTTTGGCTTCTCCATTTCCTATACTATTCTTAACCTCCCCCTGTCTATCTTCTACCTTCTATTTATGCTTCTTATTCCCTGTACCTTTCCCCCCTTTTGATATTGGTCATGCATTGGAAGGATAATGTGTTAAGTAAAGTGGTTTAAATTGCTTCTCTTTTGTAATTTACTTCTTACAATTGACTAAGTGGCAAATATAAAGTTACATTTGTGGCTCATACTCTGTTCCTACTGGACACACTGGCTAAGATGCTGAGGAAACATCAGGGCCGCAAACAGATGAGATCCTGCTGGCCCAGAGCTCACATTCAGTGGGAAAGCCGCAATCCACGAGCCAAACAACCAGCAACAGGAAACTCTTGGACCATCGTAAGTGCTCTGAAGCCAGTAAAATGAATCTGGGCCGGGCTACAGAGTAGCTGAGGAAAGGCAGGGCTCACTTAGAGCAGTGAGGCAGGGCCTTGCCGGGCAGTGAGGAGGAGACTGCCCTCTGGAGGTCGGGGGGAAGAGTATTCCAGACAGAAGGACCAGCAAGTGCAAAGGCCCTGAGGTTGGACCTGCCTAATGACAGGGCTGTGCTTAGGAGTGAGGGGACAGCCTTAGGAGATTATGGTGGGAGGGTGTTGGGGGCCAGGTCACAAGCCCAGCAAGCCACAGTAAGGTCTTTGAATTTTAGCTTAAGTTCATGTGGAACAATGGGAGGGTTTTGGGCAGGAGGGACAGGGTCAAGTATGAGCGATAAAAATAACCCTTTGGGGTGGTGTGGGGATGGGCAGAGGGAGTAAGACCAGGGAGGATGAGCCAAGCTGGGGAAGAGGAGGCAGGAACGTGGAATGGAGAGGACAGACACAGAAGGTGGACTCAGGAGGAAGAGGCTTGGGACTTGGTGACTGACTTGCGTAGGAGCTGAGTGGGAGGGAGCAGGCAACACTGGCTCCCAGGTTTCAGGCTTCTGGCAAGGTGGCAACATGCAAACACCAGGCAGCCTGGCATCCGCACTGGTCCTGGGCAGTGACCAGGTATGCGCTTCCAGTGGCAGCCACCAGGGGGCGAGAATGTGCTTCCTCCAGACCTCCTCCAAGGAGGGAGCCAGCATGTCCAGGAGATGAAACCTGGGGTGCCTGAGGCCCTGGGTCAGGTACCCGGGTTAC
This sequence comes from Macrotus californicus, assembly GCA_007922815.1. NCBI lineage: Eukaryota > Metazoa > Chordata > Mammalia > Chiroptera > Phyllostomidae > Macrotus > Macrotus californicus. Next base: position 366,252 of record VMDR010000137.1, read on the forward strand.
CTGGAGACCAGTGTCCCAAACTCAATTTGGGGGTGACAGAGAGCATTTTGTTTGTTGGTCCAGATACCAGTGCAGTGCTTCTTGGGGGAGACTTCGTACCCACAGGTTGGGTTGTCACTGCATCCAGTTGGGCCTGCAGTGAATGTGATCTAGTGCCTTGCTGGGGTGACCGACTACAGGTCCCTTACTCTGATGTTGAGCTATTGAGACGCTGAGCCCAGAAGATTCCATACAGGATTATCGAGACTCAGGGGCCATGTTCCCACCCATCCCTGCCTGCATGATGTTGGGGTTGAGAGGTTTGTTTGGGGATAACAGAAACTGGGGGCTTGGTGTCTCATCGAAGAGACAGAGACCAAAAGTCTCGTGGTTGGTTTTGGTGATGGAGGCTGGGGCTCCACTTGGTTGACTGGGAGTGACAGATTAGGGGAAGGCAACCTGATTGGTGTCTGGTTATTTCCTGAGACACCAACGCTGTTAGTGGGGACAGAGCCTGGGGGTCCTGTTGCATAACTTGGGACAACAGAGACTGGGATCTCACTGCTTAGAGTGAAGTGACAGTGACAGAGGGGATCGTGTTGTTGAGTCTGGGGAATATCTGCTTGTCTAGTTTGGTCTCAAAACACACTGGGTCTAGTTCTCAAAGTTTAAGTGGCAGACGAGGGACTCTGTCAAGGTTGGGGGGATGGGGGCTGGGATTCTAAGGTCTAGTTTGGGGTGACAGACTGGGGGTTTGATTGTCTAGTTTTGCGTGACCAAGGTTGGTATTTCTGGAACTTCTTTAGGGGTATCAGAATTGGAACTTAGTCTCTTTTGGGGTGACACAAAGGTAGTCTAGTTGCTGGATGAGACACCAAAATTTTCTGGTTCGAGATGCCACACAGCATTCAGTTACTGGTTTGAAGCACTACAGACAAAACAGGGGGCTCGGCTCTGGCTGGTGTGGCTCAGTGGATTACGAGCCAGCCTGTAAACCGAAAGGTCGCCAGTTCAATTCCCAGTCAGGGCACATGCCTGGGTTGTGGGCCAGGTCCCCAGTAGGGGGCGTGGGAGAGGCAACCACACATTGATGTTTCTCTCTCTGTCTCCCTCCCTACCCCTTTCTCTAAAAATAAATAAGTAAAATCTTTTTAAAAAATAGCTGAGTATTTGCGTATAACCTGTGCACATCCTCCTGTATACTCTAATCAGGGGTGTCCAAACTTTTGCTGTCTCCCTGTGACACTGGAAGAAGAAGAGTTGTCTTGCACCACATATTAAATTCATTGTGACACCTAATCACCAAAAAAATTGCACAATGTTTTAAGTAAATTTATGATTTTGTGTTGGGCCGCATTCACATCCATCCTGGGCTGCATGTGGCCCGTGGGCTGCGGGTTGTACACCTGTGCTGTAAATCATCTCTAGACAAAAGAGAGGGAGGAAGGAAAGAAGGGAGGGAGTGAGAAAGGGAGAAATTGGGTGTCTGGCCGAGCCTATGGGATAGTGGTCTGGTTATCTCATTTTGGGTGCTGGAGACTCGAGGCCAGTTGGCTTGCTTGGGGCTATAGAGACCAGGGGACTGGTTATCTCGTTCAGGCTGATGAGTGACACTGGGGTTCAGAGCTTTGGTTTGGGATGAAAGACAGTAGGCGGCCCCTGGGCCAGGCTGAGGCAACAGACACCACAGGTCCATTTCCTGGTTGGGGTGACAGACTGACTGGGTCCTATTGTTTGGCCTGGAAGCAGAGGACTATGGGGTGTGCCCTGAGCTGGGTGTCCAGTTGTCTGATTTTTGACATCACATGCGGCGAGTATTTGTTTAGATTAGGGTGGCATAGATTCGAGGTTCTGGGGTCCCAGGACCTGGCTTGGGATGACAGAGACTAGGAAGATGAGTTTGGGGTGAAAGAGACCAGGAGCTTAGTTGTCTAATTTGTGATGACAAAGATTAGGGACCAGTTGTCCAGTCTGGAGTGAAGTGAGTGAGGTTCCCGGGGCTGGTTTCAGGGGACTTAGAATGGGAGCTTGCTTGCCTGGTTTGGGATGAGTGGGACCAGAAGACACTGTGGGTCCAGGTCTCGAGTTTGAGGTGACACATTATGCATAAGTTGCTCAATGTGGAGTGACAGAGCCTAGAGGTTCCATTGTCTTGTTTGGGATAGCAGAGTCTGGGGGTATACTGTCTAGTATTACGGGACAGAGGCTGGGTGCTGGGCATATTTGGGGTGACTGGGACTGAGAGTTTGGTTGTATCCCCTTCTGGGGAAGAATCTGGGGTCCCAGGAACCATTCGGGCCGATGGACTCTGGAGGTCTGGTTGCCTAGTTTTGTAAGACAAAGACTGAGGTCTCTGAGTATATTTGGGGTGACAGACTAGGAGGGATCTGGATGTCTAGTATAAGAGGAGAGAGAGAGGCTGGGACCCTAAGATTTATTTGGGGAGTCAGAGAACGTGGGTCTGGTGGTCTAGTTTTCTAGGAAAATGACTGAGAGTTCATAGTGTATTGGGGGTGGCAGAGGTAAAGGTCTGGTTGTCTAGGTTTGTGGGACAGAGACTGGCATCCCAGAACGTCTTGGTGACGGACAGGTTGGGACATCAGCTTTGGTGTGTAGCCGGGTGGGTGATTGGGTGCTCAGCGTGCTAACTTGTGGGGACAGTTTGAGCTCTGGGTGTCGAGTGTGACATGGCTGTTCACCCAGCCTTTGTTGTGTGGGGGGTGACAGGCTTAGGTCTAGTTGTCTAGATGGTGTGACACTGAGTGACAATGACTGGGGCCCTTTTGTCCCATTTGACGAGACAGACACGAGACTCAGGTGCTGAGACCAGATGTCCGAGGCCCTGCTTGGGGTGACATAAGTGGGGATAGTCTCCCGGTTCCAGGTGCCACTGACTGCTGGTCTCCGAGTCCAGGGCCAATTTGTTCAGACAATCATTTAGTTTAGATTCAGAAACTGTGGGGCAAGTCCTCCAGGTTGGGATGATGGAGCTGGGGTTCTCATGATCTATTTGGGGGTGACAGGTAACAAAGACTGGGGATTCTGGTGGATTTGAAGGAATTGAGGTGGGGGATTGGCCTGTCTCCTGTGGGTGACAGAAACTAAAGGCACATCATTGAGGGTCTGAGAGACTGGGGTCCTGGTAGTCTAATTACGGGTGACAGACTGGCTCGGGTTGTCTGGAAGGCACAACCTGGGGGGGGGGGGTCCAGTGGCTCAGTGTGAGAGACACACGATGTCCTGGAGGCCGCGTGTGTTTTTGTCCCGAGGGTCCGGTTCTCTGTTGGGGTGGTGTGACAGGAGGTGCAGGGGCCTAGCTTCGCACGGCCGAGATTAGGCCCCAGGGTCTAGTTTGGGGCACTAGGCCAAGAATCCCACTGCGTAGTTTCTGGCAGCTTGGCAACCAGCCGTCTAGCTCCGGGCACAAGGACTGCAGGGTATGGCTGTGCACCTGGTGGCCGTGAGACCAAGGGTCACCTTCTTCGGTTTGAGCTGGTGGGAACTGTCATTCCAGTTCCCTAGTCTGCATGCCGAGTCTGGGAGCCAGTGCCTTCCAAATGCAGCTGCGTCTGAGGCAGCTGACACCTGATTGTTCCTGGGGTGACTGAGTCAAGGGGTCTCTGCACCCAGCTATGGAGTCCCTGGATGAATGTAGACTGCTGAGCAAGTGTGCCCTGGGGTGGGGAGCCCCGCTGGGGGCTACTGAAGCTGGAAGTCTGGGCATTTGGAACCTGAGAAGTTTGGGGTCGCCTGTGACCTGAAGGCCAATGGCTTTCGAGGCTGGGCATCTCCACATGTGAATGTGGGTGATGGACACTGGGGTCGAGGTACCCAGTGTGGGGAGGATTCAGGCTGGGGGCTGAATGCCAAGCTGGGGGTCTCTGAAGCTGGGGCACAACTAATGAGCTGGGGGGTCTTTCTGGGCTCGCAGTGTGGGGCTCGGCCACCTTTATCAGACCCAGCAGGATCCCAAGACTCAAAATCTAGTTCAGGGGCAAAAGGCCATGCTGGCAGAGGTGCATCGTTTCAGATGCCCCAACTGGGGACCCAGACACCTGCTTTGGGTAGATGGGCTGTATTTCAGATCATCGATTTGGGGTGACTCAAGTCCCTCCTGTCAAATTCTGAGTGTTTGCAAGCCCAAGTTCCTGGTTTGGGGTGCCTGAAGCCAGACTCTAGATCTGCAGCTGTGCGCACCCATGTGGGGGCTGGGGGGGCTATTCACGCCTAGAGTGGAAGGGACCTGTCGAGTTGGGGGGAGTGAGCCTGGAGACTCAGCTATCTGGTCGAGAGTGACCATTTGGGGTTCAGAGGTGACCACGTTTGGCAGCCTATATGTTCATTTTGGAGTCCTGCTGATTACTAGTTTGGGAGGCACTGACCCTGAGTGTCCCACATCCTGGTTTGGGGGTACCTGGGCCTGGGAGGCCAGATGCTGAGCCTGTGGGCGACTGACTGTGGAGTTCAGATGCCTATTTTGAGAGTGACTCTCTATGGCTTTACATAGAGGGGTCCTGAAGGATAACCTGGGCATGAGTGAGACTGTGGTCTGCACTCTGATTAGCAGACCAAGGCCGGGGCCCTAAGCGCCAAAGTAGAGGGAACTTACCCTGGTGTCTAGATGGAGGTTCTGAGGCTGGGGGCCTAGAGCCCTAGTGTGCGGGAGCTGAGGCAAGCCACTCAGAGGTCTAGCGTAGGGGTGCCTCCTATGGGCTCCTCAAGGCTGGGATGACCAACTGGGAGTCCAAATGCCAGTTTGGGGTGGCAGCGACCCCCTGTGTCACCTATGGTTGACAGATGTCCCTTGGGGGGGAGATGTCATTCTTGTGTTTCTATCAGAAGCCTAGTTTGGGGGGCATTTAAGAGGGGGGAGCCTTGGCTGATGTGGCTCAGTGGATTGAGTACCAGCCTGCAAACCAAAGGGTCATTGGCTTGATTCCCAGTCAGAGCACATGGCTGGGTTACAGGCCATGTCCCCAGTAGGGGATGCACAAGAGGCAACCACACATTGATGTTTCTCCTCCTGTCTTTCTCCCTCCCTTTAAAAAAAAAAAAAAAGAGGGGGGAACTCACTGCCTGGTTTGGGACTTACTGATAAAGAGTTCCTAACACTTATATACAATTTGGAGCTCACTAGGGCCTCATAGCCTAGCTGCCAAGGTTTGAGGTGACTGTCACCGGGGTTCCTGGTACCTGGTTTGGAGTGATAGAGTTCGGGATATTGTTGCCTACTATGGGGGTGTCCAAGGCTAATCACCCAGCTACCTAGTTAGGGGTGACTGACGTGGAGGCTCAGACCTTGGAGAGCCTACATGACTGGATTAGGGGTGGCTTAATTTGGGGGTCTGATACCTAGTTTGGGGTGGACTCACCTGGGGGCCAAGATGCTGAGTTTAGCATTGAACAACTAGCAGGGCTCTGGTGTTTAGTTTATTTTAGGGGTGCTGAGACCAGGGAGCTGGTTGCCTCATTGTGAGGTGTGTCAGTGTCAGTGTCAGCTGAGGCTGTGGAGAAGTTTGAGGTTACACCTGTGGGGGGTCCCAAGGCTCGCTTAGAAGTGATGTGGCTCCACGTACACACTTTGGGGCTGGCTGAGCCAGGGGACCTAGTTAACGGGTTTAGGGCGGATGGTGAGTCCCTGGTGCTACGATGGTGGGGAACTGGACTAAGATCTGGAAGCTTGGTCCAGGATTAGAGGCTAATTTGGGGCACCTGACTGTGGGGTCCACCCCCCAAGTTTCGGGAGTCCCTGAGTCTAGGGACACAGAGGCTTGGTTTGGGAGGCTGTATGGGTTTCCTGCGGCTGGTAACAAATTGGGTTGCTTAAAAGAGCAGAAATATATTCTCTCAGTTCTAGAGGCCAGAGGTCCAAAATCAAGGTGACAGCAGGGCCACATTCCCTCTTAGGGTTCTGGGGAGGCTCCTTCCTCGGCTCTTCCAGCTTCTGAAGGCTGCAGCGTCCCTACCTCTGTCTTTCTGGTGGCCTTCTCTCTGTCTTCTGTCTCTTACAACCACACTCATCATGGGATTTAGGGCCCACCCACCTAATCCAGGGTGATCTCATCTTGAGATCCTTCACTTCATTACATCTGCCAAGATCCTGCCCAATAAAGTCCAGGGTTAGAATGTGCACTTTTGGGGGTTACCATCAACCCTCTACTGGGGTGTTTAAGGCAGGCACCCTAAATTCTGAATTTGAGTCTTTCTGATTGTGGGGTTCCCAGAGTTTGGCTTAGGATGACCGATCTTGAGGGTCAGCTCCTGATGCCTGATTTGGGGGGTTCTTCGCTTGATGTGCCCACTTCAGGAGGTAGTAACAGCCTGTGAGGTCCTAATGGTTAGTGTGTGGGTAACTGAAGCTTAGGGACCAGAGGCATAGTTGGGACATCATAAAGCTTCAGTGTCATTCATTGAGGAGTTTGTGACTCTTATGAGTGGAGGGTGACTGAGGGGAGAAGCTCCGATGTGTATTTTAAAGGAAGTTGATGCTGAGGTTCCAGATGCAAGGTTTGGGGGTGACGGTTGAGTCCTAGATGACTCATGTCAGTATGACTTGCTTGGGGCTCCTGATCTTGGTTTAGTGGAAACTGGGTCTGGAAAAAAATTAAATTAAAAAAGAAAAAGAGCCCTGGCTGGTGTGGCTCAGTGGATTGAGCGCTGGCCTGCGAACCAAAAGGTTGCTGGTTCTATTCCCAGTCAGGGCACACGCCTGGGCTGGGGGCCAGGTCCCCAGCTGGGGGACACACGAGAGGCAACTGATTGCTGTTTTTCTTGCACATCATACTTCTCTCCCTCTCTTTCTCCCTCCTTTCCCCTTTCTCTAAAATAAATAAAATCTTTAAAGAAAAAAGAAAATGAGCCCTGGCTGGTGTAGCTCAGTGGATGGAAGGCGGGCTTCGAACCAAATGGACACCGGTTCGATTCCCAGTCAGGGCACATGCCTGGGTTGCTGGCCAGGTCCCCAGTAGGGGGCGCATGAGAGGCAACCACACATTGATGTTTCTTCCCTTTCTCCTTCCCTTCCCCTCTCTCTAAAAATAAATAAATAAAATCTTAAGAGAAAAGAAACTGAGTCTGGGGAGCCAGATGTCTAGTTTGGGGGCATCTTAGGTTTAGATTGAGTCTGAGGGTTAAGACTGAGCTTGCCTAGTTTGGGGGTTACAGAGTTTCAGTTCCATTTCCCAGTTTGTATTGAGAATGGGGGGCCACATGCTGAGGTTACAGCAGCTGAAGGCTCATTTGACTAGAGCGTGGGTGATTTATTTTGGGGTCCTGAGGTATAGGGTTCAGGGAGGAAGGTCTAGTTTAGGTGCCTAATTTTGGGATGACTAAAACTGGGGTGCCTATTTGGGGAGTGACTTGTGGAGTTAATGGCACTTATTTTGGGATGACTGAGTTTGGGATGTCAGGGTCTGGGGCTGGAGATTTGAGGTAAATGGTGCTGGGGCCCAGAATCCTCATTTTGGGGTGTCTGGGCCTGGGCTGGGGGTTTCTATTCGTGTGGCCTGGGGTCACCCTGCTCAAGGTAAAGGTCACATCCGAGGGATCTTTGGTCTGCTTGGGAGTTTCTGAGGAAGAGTAGGGGTGCACGTGCTTGGTTTGTGGGCATCCACACGCCTTCTTTGGCGGACTCTGAGACTGGGGCCCAGAAGCGCTAAGGGCTGCCCCCAGCCTCGGGCCCTTGCGCTGCCTGATCGTGCATTTCCGGAGTGACGGGTTTCGGGGGGTCACACGCCGGGAACACGTGGTTCTGGTGGGGACTGAGGGGCCGGGGCGGGGTGCGAGCGGGGGCGCTCTGGCGCGGAGCCTGGCTGCGCCCCCGGGGCCGGCTGTGGCGGGGGCTCCCGCGGGAAGCAGAGCGCGGCGGGGCCGGCGGCGGCGGGAGGGCGAGCGCCGGAGTGACAGGAGAGGAAGAAAAATGGGCCGAGAAATCAGAGTGGACGCGCGGGGGGCGCGAGTCCGGGAGCGGGCGGCAGCGGCGACGGGCGGGGGCCGCGCCTCGGCCTCGAGGGACGCCGCCCGCGCCTCCCCGGCCCGCACCCGGGCGGCCGGGCGGCGGATCCGACCCTCGGCCCCGACTCCAATCTGCGCCCCGCGAGGTCCAGCCCCCACCCCCGCACCGCCGGGCCCCTCGCGCCGTCCCAGCCCCCGCCCGGGGGCCTCGGCCTCGCGGGAGTTCCGTTTACCTTCCCGCGCCGGCCGGCCCCTCCCCCCGCGCCCCCGCCGCTCCGCCCGCTCTTCCCCCGGCGCGGCCCTCGCGCTGCGCTCGGCCTCCGCGCCCAGGCCGCCCCCTGACCCGACGCGGCCCGGGCACCCCAGCTCCCCGCTGCCGGCCCGCCCCGGCGCCCCACCCCCACCCTCTCAAAGGTTTGAAGCGGAAATGGGGCGCGGCGGCGGCGGGGGAGGGGCGGCGGCGGGGGCGGCGGCCAATGGAGCGGGAAGCAGGACAAATGAGGCCCGGCCCGCGCGGCCGACAGGCCCCTCCATCTTCCCATTAGCGCCTAATGGCCCCCCCGCCGCCTCCTGATGAAGATTTATCGGCCCCGGAACTCCCGCCCCCCCTGCGCCCTGGGCCTCCCCCTCGCCCGCCCGGCCTCCCCGCCCCCGCCGCCCGGACACCTGATGAAGCCGTCAGCGGGGCGGGAGGGGCGGCGGGAGCCCGACCCGAGACGGCCGAGACCGGGGGACGACCCGACACAGACGCTGCGACGGCCCAGAGAAAGTTCCGGGACGCGGAGTCAGAGCCCCGGGAGGGAGCTGAGGGGCGGGTGCGACCGCCGGCCAGGGGGCGCCCAGCGGTGATCGGTCCCGGGTTCTGGGCCCGAGAGCCCGGGAGGGAGTGGGGGTGGCGGGCTCCGGTCGCCGCGGGAGCCGGCCAAGGCCTCCCAGGGTCTGCGGGGGGGTCCAGAAACCGGGGTCCGAGAGAGAAGCGGACTCGGGACCCGAACTCGGGGTTCTGAGAGAGGAGAAGGTTGGGGGCCTGGACTCCTTGGTGCTCGGCGGCAGGGGGGCTGGGAGCCTGGCACTGCGGGGGCTGGGCTGGGAGCCCCCTGATTGATTTCTGTTTACGGCTGTCCCCGCGGGCGGAAGAGCGAATCGCGCCCCATCCATCAACAGGCTCGCAGCCTCCCTAATAAAAACATTTTACTCCTAAATGATCTCGAACTAATTAACTCAAAGTGTTAATTAAAGTTTGCGCAGACAGCATTGTCATCAGGCAGGGCGGTGGATCCATCTTCCTGAAAGAGAGACAGGGTTTGGGGGGGCATCTGGAGAAGAAGGAAGAGCTCCCCACCCGCCTCCCACGCCGATCCCTGCGGGCTGCAGGGTCCGGCACCCCCGCAGCTCCCGGGCTCCGCGCCTCTGTCTCTCCTCTCCGAGTTTTCCTCTGTTTCTCCCTTTACCTGCCTGTGACTCTAGGTCGGTCTCTGCCTCTTAACTGTCTCTTGAAGAAACACTGTCCCCCTAAATCGCTGCCATCTTCCCTTAGCGTGGAGCCTTTATCCCTGTGTCTGTGTGCCCTGGGATCACGTGTGTGGACTTGTGTGTGTGTCAGTTTGTGTCTGCACATATGTGTTTGAATCCAGGGACATGTGTGCACACAGGTGTGTGTGAACCCAGGGGTATGTGTGTGGCCAGTGTCAACAGACAGGCCATAGGACTCCAGCCGTGTGTCCCTGAGACACGGAGAACCTCTGAGGGTCCCTGTGGACAGGGCCTGGGGCCCCTGCCTGTCTCCCTCTGGTCCGGGCAGGCAGGAGCAGGTCTGCAGGTAAACCAGCTAAGTGAGTGACCAAGTGTGAACTCAGGCAAACTCCAGCACACGTGCGTGTGTGTGCAGACCCTGCCTCTGCTTGGGTAGGACCTCCTCGCTCTTTCCCTCTCCTCACTCCCCCCTCCCCCGAATCCGCAGGCAGCTGGTGGGGCAAGGAAGCTGAGGCCGGGACAGGCCACCAGGCCATGGGCGTCTGTGGGGTGGCTGGCTGGGCGGCCCCGGTGTGAGCTCATACATCAGGGCTGACAGGCTCCGAAAGCCCCGGAATTAAAACCTAAATCGAATATTGATCACTCGCTCTGGCTCCGGCCGTGGCGCCCACTACTGCCCCCCCAGCTCCCGCTCGCGCTCCCTGCTCCCCTGCTCCCCTGCTCCCCTGCTCCCAGGCGTCACCACCATCCTGTCTTTCTTGCCTCCTCTCTCCCCTGCTTCTCCCTACCCGGACCCCACTTTTTCTGGTGACTTGTCTCCAGCCCCAGCAGGTACCCTCCCAGTCAGAGAGGGATAAACACCCAGAGATAGTGCCTCAGAGATGCGCGGCTGCGCAAAACAGACCCAGACGTGAAACAGTTAAAGCAGACCAGCGTCAGACTCACAGCGAGCAACACAGGGACACAACCCCAGACAGACAGACAGACACTGCACACAGGCATCCACAGATGAACACACAGGAAGTGACCCAGTCACACCCTGAAAGTCACACATACTACACACAGAATGTACAGAGAGAAAGTTACATTCAACACATGAGCAGAAGACAGACCTCCACAGGCCCATGGAGTTACAGCCACACACAGATCAATCACATAGGCATGGGGTTAGTGACACGCAGAGAGCAGGTACAGTCACAAAGCAAGTTACAGCACAGGCAGAGTGAGACAGAGACAGAAAGTATAGTCATCCATGCAAGACAGACAGACGTGCTGAGTTCTGGAGGGGCACAGAGCACACACACACAGCCCTGTCCCCCCATTTCCACTCATACTGACATAAGGGGTCACCTCCCTCTGATTCACAGCCCAGATGGCACCCCCACTGCTGGATCCAGACACCAGGAAGACCCCTTGCACAGGGCGGATGCTCTCAGACCTCATTTTCCCCACCCCAAACCCACTGAGAAGCACCCCTCCATGCCCCAAGGTCTTGAGCCCCAAGGAAGGGAGCTAGAGAGGTGGGCCTCAGAGGGCACCAAAAGAGATCCCCACCACAGAGGGGCAGAGACAGGACCAAGGTCATGCTGCCCAGGCTGGTCCGGGGATCTGGGGTGCTAGTTTTGAGAACACCTCCACAGGTGGGATGGAGGCCAGACAGCAGGAAGAACTTCCTTGGACCATGAGGGCTGCGGCCCCACAGAGTGAGCAGGGGCACTGCCCCACCCCACCCCCACCCTATGGCTTCCAGGCTGGGGTGGGTGGTAGTGGAGGCGGGCGGTGGCGGCTGCCTGGGAGAAGATGAATCTTTCATGAGTGATTTGCGGCCGCCTCTTCTCGTCCCGTGTTGTTTAATGTTTCAATTTGGGCGAAAGCAAAACATTCAATCAGGCGGATTAAGTGCGTAATGCGTCTCATCGCTCAATCTGTCGCCTCCGCCGGGCAGCCCGCCTGGTGGGGGGGAAAGAAGGGGGTGGGGTGGCGGGTAGAGACCCCAGCCAGGGGAGCCCCTGTCCCCAGCTCCACTCCTAAGCTGCGCCTCTGGAAAACCCTCAGCGGGGAACCCCCGGCCAGGCCAGTCTCCCCCAGTCCTGGGTCCAGCCTCACCCCATGTACCACTTTCTGCTCCATCTCAGGGAGTCCACTTGCCTTTTGGGGCCCTGGCTTCTCTATGCTTCTCTGTCCACCTGCCTCGCTCGGCCTGCCTGTCTTGCTGTGTGTCCGCCTTTTTCTTGTCTTTTTGGGTGTGTCACCTGTTTCTTTCTCTCTGTATGTCTGTCTCTCTGCCCTTCTTGCTGTGTCTGCCTGTACCTCCTGCATCTCTCTGTCCTCATCTGTCTTCTCTCTGCCTGCTCCCCAGGTTTCCTCTTTATATCTCCCTCTTGTCCCTTCTTTAGATCTATCTGCCATCCTTCCGTCCTACTGTCCTTCTGTCCACAGGGTTCCTGTCTGTCTCTCCTACTATCTCTACCTGAATCTTCTCACCAGCCCAGACTCTCTCTGTCCAACAACAGTGTCCCTGTTACCCTTACTCTCTACCCATTGTCTGCGGGGACCCGCTTCTGTCTGCCATCTTTCTCTACCCCTCTCTGATTTGGTCCCTGTCTCCATGTCCTTTCCCTCTCTCTCCCACTCTCTCTCAACCAGGGTCTCAATCTTCTGTCTGCCTACTTCTACGTTCCCTATTCATCTCTGTCCCTGTATGTGTCCACTTGTCCCTCTGTGCATATCTCTCTGTGTGTCTCTGTCTCTGCTGCCCATGGGGTCTGTCCCTCTGCCTTCCCTTTCCTGGGCTCCTTGGCTTGTCAACTGGCCCAATCTCCGTGTCCACTAGGGGGCAGCAGGGATAGGTTTTTCAGGTGATGGTCCGTGGACTACATGGCTGAGGAGCTTCCCAGCCAGCCCTATTGGATGTCTGCAGACCATCCCATTCATGCGTGTCTGTCCCAACCAGCCCCCTCCTCCCTCAGACCAGGAGCCCGGGGCCCCAGCCCTCCTCTCTCAGACCCAAGAGTCCGGGTCCCCAGCCACCTTCTCACTTAGAATCCAGGGGTCCTATCCTCCAGACCCCTCTTTCCCCTCTTCCAGGTAGCCTGTGACCTGCTCCAGGATAAATAGAGATTTCAGCTGGGGATGTGACAGGCACTAACCAGAAATGTTGTCACCACTGCCTGCTGCCAAGACCCATGGGGCTACGAGGCCAGGGACCCACAGCGTGTGCAGTCAGGAGCCGGGGCACACACAGATGGACTCCCGGAGCCATAATGTGCAAGGACACACACAGACAGCAGTAACCACACACACACAGCCCTGCCCTAAACACTGCCTATCACACTGAGACCCCATACCCCTCAGAGAAGCTCACAGACACACAACACGCGCTCACTCTGCTTCCGCCAGCAGTTTGGGCCTGGACACACAGGTTCCCCCCATTCAGAGAGGCTTTGGGGGACCACACAGGCAGGGAGGGGACTCTCCCCAGACCTCCATCTCCGTGTGTGCCCTCAGCCCAGGACCCCCCGCTGTGCCCCTGTCCTGGGAGCCCTTGCCCAACCCCCCCCCCACACCGCCCCCACTTCTTTTCTCCTCCCCTCTCTGTTGTGCAGATCCCCTTGGTGTCTCTCTTCCCAGCTTCCCAAGTTCCTCCTTCTCTGTCTTCTACTTTTAGTGTCTCTTCCTCTATCTTTCTTTTCCCCTGAATTTGTCCGTTTTTGCGCCCTCTGGCAAGTCTCTAACACCTGGGTGTCTCTTCTCTCAGCGCCCCCATCCTGTCTCTCTGTCTCTGAGTCTCTCTCTGAGGGTCTCTGTTTCCACAACCCCGCCCCCCATAACTCTAGGCTTTAGCGTGTCTAAGTTTCCCTCTGTGTGTCTCCCTGTCTCTGCCTGTCTCTGTCTCTGGGCCGCCCCCTCACTGTCTGTCCCTCTCTCTGTCTCTGTCTCTCTGTCCATCCATCTCTCTCTCTCCTCCCAGCCCCTCCCGGCCTCCCCCTCTCTCCCTCTCTGTCTCACTCTTCGCCTCTCTCTTTTCTCTCTCAAGTGTTTTCAATTTTATTCTGAGTGGAATTAACTACCCCTGATGTCAAATTGCCGCCGAAATCGATAATAATATCTTTACAAAAGAGGATATTCTTCTCTCGGAGAACGGCCTCTGAAAAATGGAAAATTTAGTCGAAATTGATTCATTACTTGACACTTTATAGAACGGCTGCGTATTGATCGCACCTGTCATGTCCCATCTCCCCTAATCGAAGCTGAAGGCCGGCTCCGATGCCTGCTATTTTTCATAATTCCACCGCGGCCGACAGCTCCACAAACACCGCGCTCGCCCGGCCGCCGCCTCCCGCTCTGGCCGCCGCCGCGCGCGCCCTCGGCCTGGCCCCGGCCTCGCAGGCCTCGCCGGCACCGCCGTGCCTCCGGCGTCCGTCTGTCCGCCGATTCCCTGAACGTCCCCTGTCCGTTCTGCCTCGCACGTGGCCACCCTCCCCTGCAGTCTGTCTTCTCCACCCCAACCCCGAGCCCTGAGCCTGTTGGCCTTTTTCATGGGACCCTCTCCTCGTCAGTCCACCAGTCTTCCCAACAACCCCGCCGCCCTTGTCCGTCTGTCTGACTCTCAGCCCCGCCTCCCCACATATTCCCTGGCTGGCTGCCTTGCCCCGCTTTGCGGCTGTCTGTGTGGCTGTCTGTTTGTCCCCCCACGCCACAGGCCAAGCCATCCTCCTTCTTTGCCCTTCCCCCACCTTGGGGGGGGGGCGGGTAATGGGGATGGCGGGGTGGGGGAGGGGTGGGAATGCTGTCTGCTCTGCCCCCGCCCCTCCCCCCACCGCGGACGAGACTCCCACCCCGGCTCCACATTCCCTCAGCGCTCCCCAGTACCCTGGGTGTAGCCCGGCCCAGCCCCAGTCCCGCGTCCCTGCCTTCCTACCACCTCCCTAGGAAGCTGCCTCTTCCTCTCTGAACCCCTCGCTACAGCTTCTTCCCTCCACCCTCCCTGCTCTCTCTATCGTCCCCCCTCTCCCTCCCTTCCTGTTCCACCGCAGGCCCCAGAGCTCCCAAGTCGGACCAGGACCCTGCCCTCAGGGAGCCTTGAGCCAGGGCCCGCCCCCGCCCCCACCCCCTGTGGGGTGGGGGTGTCAGACTGTGCCAGAAGAGGTGCTGAGAGCCTGGGGTAAGGGGTAGGGTGGACTCTGCTTGTTGCTGGTGTTCAGTGGAAGGTGGCCACCAGAGTCTGATAGGAGGGTGGGATGGGGCAGGGTGGGCTGTACCCAGCAGGGCAGTGCTGCCCAATAGTTAGGAACGCAGCCCTGCCCCTAGGGCCAGGCTGCCTTGGCTCCGGTGCCACTTCCAACACTATCTAGCTGTGTAACAGTGGACAAGTGACTTCTAGGCCTCAGTTCCTTCATCAGTAAAATGGGGTAACACTAATAGCACCTGCCTCGCCGGGGTGTTGTCCCGACAATGAAATGAGTTCATCTGTGTGTAGAGTTTGGGCCGGTGCCTGGTCCGGTGCAAATACCGTGGAAACGTTCACTGTCGTGGTTATTCCAGTTGTGCCCAGAAACTGTTCAGTCCCACCCCCTGCCCCAGCTCTTGTGACTTGTGTGGTTCAGGGGGTGGGCCGTGCGGGGAGTGGGTTGTAGGGATGCATTCCTGGGCAAAGGGGTCAGCTCACACCCATCCTGCTTTCACTCTCTGGTGTTCAATGCAATCCGAAGGGAGGTGTTAGTCCTCACAGAGGGGTCCTCTCACTGCCTGGGGGTTGATAAAGAGTCTAATGGCGGTTACAGACCCCAGAGGTGTCCTGTCTCCTTCGTGGGTAATAAATTTATCCTTTGGGTGTTAAAGGCTTGTGAGGGTGTGCTTGCCTTCTCCCTCTCTGTCTCTCTGTCTCTCTCTCTCTCCCTTCCAGGGGGCATTAAACATCCTGAGGGTGTTCTCTCCCAGGGGGGTCTTAACTGCAGTCATCTGCTACTGCAGCCTCCCTGGGGATACTAACTACAGCTTAATGGTCCCCCTCCTGTGAGGGGCTTTCTTCAGCCAAGTAGGTGTTGGCGACACCGCTAATGAGTGAGTACACAGCCTCGGTGGGTGGCACACGCCCCTCAGGAAATGCTGTATAGCAGGGACTCTCACTTTTACCGGGCACCTTCTCAGTGTGCACGGGGCATGGGGTGCTCTGATGTCCTCTTTCTCACGAATCCTCCCAACCACCTGGGGCTCAGAGAGGGAACGTAGAAGGCCCCAGAACGCACAGCTCAAAAGATGTCACAGAAATCTGGAAGGTGTCTTGGGGTGCGGGGGGGTTGTTCTGAGCAGTCATATGGGTGTTTTTCACATGTCTGTTGGCCTGTGGTCTAGCCCAGCAGGTCCTGGCCACCAAAGGCATCAGAGCTTTCCCTGGGTGGGGGCTTCCATACCCCCTTTCCCATTGGGCATTGTAAGCCCCTCACAAGTGTTGCCTACAGTGTAACAACTGCTCCTGACACTCTGGGATGGTTTCATCTCTCCCAAAGGTGGGGCTTCGAGGTAAAGAGTATGAGAGCCCTCTTTGCTGATGCTGATGCTCTTGGCTGTCTTGTGGGTGTCACTAACTTTCCGAGGATGTTCTGTTTGTTGGAAGGGTGTTGTGTACACTGTAATAAGCAGTTTCTTCCCAGAGACTGCTCTGTCTTACTGAAGGCTGCTACCTGCGGTCCATCAGGCTCTTTCTGCTCAGGTGTGCTTCCTCTCTCCGCGGGTGTCCTTTTGCACATTTCTTGGTCATCCAATCCATTTCCGCTGGTGTTCTAGCTCTCTTGAAGGGTGTCATAGCCACCTGGAGGGTGTTTTCTCTCTCCCAAAGGGTGTCGTGTGGAGGTCAGGAGTCCTACCTCACAGAGGCTGCTTTAGAACCCCCTCCTAGGCATTCAGAGCTGCGCACTGCGAAGGTGCTGGAGGAATGTTCTCCACAGCCTGGTGGCTGTCACAGACATTCGTGGGGCAAGGATGTCTAGCTGGCGAGCTGTCTTCAAGGATGCAGCGTGCAGTCAGGTTTGCTGTGGATACCAGAGGACCATGGTCCTCCGGAGGGGTCTCTGATATCACCTCATGCTGGGGTAGAGACACCCAGTGCAGGGACTTCTTGCAGGCTCCCTGAAAGTGTGCTGTTCCACGTGGAGGCAGTGAGGGAATTCTCGTTTTCTAGCAGAATGTTCAGTGTTTTGAATATGATTAAATCGAAGTAGTGACGCTCAGAGCAAGTGTGTGTTTACTTGGTGCTTGGAACCGAGCCAACCACGCTCCCTGTCCTGCTGCGTAACCCTCCCGACGTTTCTAGGAGGGAGTCCTCACCGTTGCTCCATTGTACAGATGCAGAAACTGAGGCTGGGGATGCCTAGTGACTTGCCCCAGTGAACGGCGAGCAGAGGTGGAGCGAGAGCCTGCTAAAGCCCTCTTCGTCCCCGCAGTGCCCCGCAGAGCTGTCCTGGCCATGGCATAGCCACCATGTCCACTCCTCAGGGACTGTTGTCTTGTCCCAGACCCTTCCCCCTCCTGAGACAGAGGTCTTTAGGGGCAGCGGCTGAGAATGTGGCTTTGGGGCTTGCTGGGCGGGGGAGCCTGACCTGGGAATGAGAGAGTAAGGTGTGGAGGGAAGTGAGGAGAGGGAGAGGGGGAAGGGGTAAAGGGAAGGCACCAGGGAGGGGATGGGAAGGGTCAATCATAAGGGTAGGGGTTAGTGAGGGCCAGGGAGCCGGGGCTGCTGCTCTCGGGGGCTGGAGACCAGGGGATATTTACTTGTTTCAGTGGGAGCAGATCTGCAGGCCCTTCCCTGGCACTGCAGGTGTGGGCCTGTGCTCCTGGGACCTTGTGGGCGTTGGAAGGGGGCCGTCAGTGTGCCTGCCTGAGTTCTGTGTGTGACTGTCTGTGTGTCTGTCTTCACGCCCCGGCCCTATGTGTCAGTGGAGGCTTTGTGTGTCGGGGGTGGGAGTGTAGCTGTGTGTTCCCATGGGTCTTGTGTGTGCATGTGTCCAGTCTGTGGGTCAGGATGGGTCAGTGTATACAGGCTGTGTGTCCATCTCTTTGTGTACATACTTCTCTGCGTGTGTGTTCCTGAGTGGGGTCGAGTGTCCATGTGCCCACTAGGCAGTCCTGTGTGTGTTTGCACTGTCCGTGTAGCTGTATCCGAGTGTCCTTATGTCCATGTGTCTGCTGTCCATGCTGTGTGTGTGTGTGTGTGTGTGTGTGTGTGTGTCCAGCAGGGGTTCTGGCCTCCACCTCACGCCTGGTCCGTGTGTCCAAGGGCGTCCTCCTCGGGAGGGGAGGGGCGGGCGGGGCAGGAAAGGGAGGGGGTCCCTCCACCCACCCCCGCCCCCACCCCCACCCCCACTCTCTCAGTCCCGGGATCGAACCTTATTTAGAGTCGCGATTCGACATCTGTTTTCAAATTTGATCAGCTCTGAACTTTATTTTCCGAGTTTGAGGAAAATTATATTCCATCGATCGTACTCCCGCCCCCTCCCCCGCACCGCCCGCCGCCGCCGCCTCCATATATCTGCGCGCCGAGCCGGGCCGGGCGGCCGCGAGGGCGGGAGGCGCGAGGCGCGTGGAGGAGCCGAGGAGGAGGAGGAGGAGGAAGGACAGGAGGAGGAGGAAGGACAGGAGGAGGAGGAGGAGGGGCAGGAGGCCGGACCCCCGCGCCCTCGGCCCGGCCCCGCGCCCAGAGCCCCGTCCCCAGCTTCCCGCGTCTCCGTCTTTCTCCGCGCGTCTCTGTTTCGTGCCTCTCTGCGTCTCCCAGTCTCTGCTCCGCCCCGTCTCTGGCTGTCTTTCTGTGTTGGGTCTCCCTGTGTCCCGGTCTCTCAGTGGCTCCCGCTCTCTGTCCGCGCCCCTCTTGCTGCGCCCGCATCCCTGGGGCTCCCAGCACCTCCCCTGCCCCGTCCTCGCCCCGGTTCCCCCTCCCCAGGACGCCGCGGTGCCATGGCTGCGGGACCCGAACTTTAAACACTTCTCTCCGGACCGGGGCGGATGCGCAAACCCGGCAAGTGAGTGAGCGGCGGGACGCGCAGGGGCGGGGATGGGGGGCGGGGATTCCTGCCCCGGGGCGGGGGCCGGGGCGCCCTAGTGCTCCCGGGAGACCTTCGGAGCTGGGCTGCGGGAGCCCGAGGCGGGGAGGCGGTGGGGTCGCCGCCCGGGCAGTGGGGACGGGTGGGGCTTCGCCCATCCCTGGGGAGGTGGGAATGGGGGAGAGGCTGGGGGTGTGCCCTCCGGGCAGGGGCCCGGGATAGGGATCAGGCCAGGGGCCCAGGAAATCTGTGAGAGTGTGAGAGAGCGGGGCCGGGAGAGACTGGGGTTGAATATTTGGGAATGGGGCTGGAGGGCCGACCTGAGGGTGGGTCTGGACATTTGGCAAGAGTCCTGGTGGGGTTTAGAGGCCAGGGCTGAGGGCTTGAAATTTGGGACCTGGGGGCGCAGAGCCAGGAGACTGGGTATTTGGAGTTGAGAGCTGACTGTTTGGGGCTGGGGGTCAGGAATGAGTGTGTGAGTATTTGGGGCTGGGTCGGCGTGGGGGTTGGATTTGGGGGGCTGGGAGGTCTCTATTTGGAGGTTGAGCTCAAGGCTGAGGGTCTGCACATTTGGATCTGGATATTTGGTGTGAGGGGGTCAAAGGGGCTGTGGGAAAGACAATTGGGCCCCTTTTTGGGGTCTGCACAGTTCAGGGTGGGGGCACTGGCCTGCCCTTCTGGGGTCAGGTGGCTTACTGTGCCACACACCTTTTCTGTCCCAGTCATTCCACACCTGGCACAGGGCCGTGCTGAGCCACCTCTGCCCTCTCTCCCCTGGCTGCCGCCCTCCTGCTGTGTCCCTGTCTGTTCCAGCACCTCTGATCCACTCTAACTCTCCCAGAATCTGTTTCTCTCCTACTCTGTATCTCCGTCTCTTGCAGAATCTCTGTTTCTTTGGGTCCAACTCTTAGACTCTCAGAATCTCCTTGCCTCTCTCCCTCTGCATCTTTCTCAGCATCTCTGTCTCTCTGTTTCTGCCTCTCTGTCTCTCACTATCTCTCTGTCTCTGTCTCTCCCAGCATCTCTGTCTCTGTCTCCCCCTCGCTGGTTTCCGCTCAGATTAAGCCGGGGACCTAATTCCAGGCCCAGGATCGAATTTTCTGGCAACAAAGGGAAATAGCGAATCGATCGGTCGCTCCGGAGATTAAGAGACAAGCGGCGCGCGGATCTATCACGGCTAAACGGCCCCCCCTCCCGTTTCCCCCGCCCTGCCGGCCCGCCGAGGCCCAGACGCGCTCCGCATCGCCAAGCAGCCTCAGGAGCACCGGCTGCCCGGCAGGCCTAGCCTTACCAAGCCCAGAACTAACTGTGTGCCCTGCTGATGACTGGAACCGCAGGAGGGATCGGAGAGCCAGAACTGACCCCCGGGGAGGGGAAGGGTGGGGAGTGAGTGAAACCCAGGCAGCACACCACCCGGAAGAGCCATGCTGCACACACCTGTGGCCTCAGGTAACACCTTTATCCACACTTGTCTATCAACACATCTGCCACATCATGTTCCTCTTTCAGTTTCCCACATCTGGACCTCCAGGTAACATTTGTCTTCTTGTACCTGCCCCTTGCAGGTAACATCTGTCCTCTGCATCTATTTTCTTCATCGGCCTGCATAGTTCTCACCTGTTCCTCTTACCTGCTGCCTCCAGGTAACACCTTTCCCTTTGAAACCTTCCCCAAAGATACCCATAATCTCTCATACCCGAGCATCTCCTCCTACCTACCTCTGCAGGTCACATCTGCTCTCCAAAAATTGCCCTTTCCACCTGAATCCCTGCATTTGTGTCCTCTCCTAGCACTCTGTCCCCTCTCTACCAGCATCTGCACCCTCCCACCTGTCCCCTGAAACTGTGAATACGCTTGTTTTTCACACATTCACGTTTCTTCACATCTGCCTCCCCTCAAGCAGTACCTGTACCTGTTTACCACACACACACACACACACACACACACACACATCCCTTCCTTTGCACAGAAGCACTCACACTGCACATGCATCCTCCTGGTCTTCAGATAACACCTGCCCTCTCCCACCCTCCTGGCGCTCAGCCACTCTTGTCCACCCTCTCACCTGTCCTTCCAGAAGCACGTCCCACACATGTGTCACCTCAGAACACACCTGCCTCTCACCACTCTCTCTGCCCCTACCTGGCTGCCTTGTACTTCATCTCCCGTTGTTTGACGTAAATACGCCTACTTGCAACTCGTTCTCGCATACCTGTCTCCCCCCTTGTCATTTCAGGTGACTCATCCCGCTGAGTGCTCACACATGCCTTGGTCCTTGGGTCCCATGTGTGTCCTTCTTCCTCATGTCTCTCTCCTGCCACAATGTCTCTTACAAGCCCTTGTCCTCTGAAAGTCACACCTGTCCCACATGCATGCTTGCTGCTCACCTTATATCTGACTCCTCGCTGTTTCTCTGTGTCTGCCTCTCTGTCCCGCTGTCTTTCACAACACACAGCACCGCTTCACACACACCCATGTTTGGGCAGGGCAGGGGATCTGTGCTTGGCCACAGGTATCTGCCTTGCCTGTACGCCTATTTCCCTACACCTCCCCTTCACATGCTGTCTGTCCACATCCCTTCTTTCCCCCCATACCTACCATCCCATGTTTTCACTTCCTCTTTCTTGTGGCACAAGGTCACACCAACATCTCCATGCAGCTGCCCATTCCTCACCTGTCTACCTGAGGCATCATCAGCTGCTCTGGTACCACGTTCACTCATTTCTTCAGCAAATAAGTCCTGAGAACTCCACATTGCCCTCCTTAATCTCTCTCTCTCTCTCCCTCTCTCTCTCTGTCTCACTTGTCTTCAGCTAGGTCCTGGCCGCCCCCATCCTGCCCCTGAAGGGGTCAGCTACTCCTGGCCACACTCCTGCCCCACGGACGTGCACCTGACTCCCAGTACTGGCCCCCCATCCTCCTCCTCCCCCTCGACATCCATGTAACCCTTGTCTCTTCATAGCTTTTTCAAACATTGTGTGCCCACAACCACCTGGTCTCAGCCCTGCTCGTTTTCACTACCTATTCACACAACCTGTCACCTCCACACCTTGAGAGACAGACCTTCAGATCCCTCACACCTGTCTCCAGCCTGCTCCCCTCTGGAAACACCTGTCTCTTTTCATGGAACATGCCCCCAGCCATCCGTCTCCTCAAGGAACACCTTTTTGGTGACCATAAGTAACACCTGTAGCATCGGGTACACATATCACACCTGTTCCCAGCCGTCCACACACCTGCCCACTGCATCGTGCAGAATCCCTCAGGTCCGAGGTTCTCAGACTGCAGCGTGCGCCAGAAACACCTGGGCTGGGGGCTTGTCAGAACACAGCGGCTGGGGCCTCACCCGAGAGGTTCTGAGGTTCTGATGCGGGGTAGCCTGAGGCCCTGTGTTTCTGACGAGCTCCAGGGGATGCTTCTGCTGCTGGGCCCCGCCTCCTCCTCGAGTGGCACCTCCTCATGGCATGCTCCCAGTTCCCGCTTACTGCACCTGTCTCTGCAACAGGCACTGTTCTGGGTTCTTCTTATCCATGGTCTTGTTTCACCCTCACGAGACCCCTTATGAGGCTGGTGCTTCCTCTTATCCCCATTTTACAGAGGAGGAAACAACCCAGAGAGGTGGAGTCATTTCTTTAAGGTCTCAGAATCTGGACGTTTGGGGCAAACTGAGGCCATCTGACTAAAGTCATCCAGGTGTCCTTGCCTCCTACTTCCTTTGAAGACTCTCTGTCTACGTGGTCAATGGGGCCACACTTGCTTCTCCGTCACCTGCCTGTCAGCTGTCCACCACCCCAGCCTCACATTCTCCCTCCCTTCCTGCCCTTGGACACGCCTGCCTCCCTGCCTTAACACCTGTCACTCTCTGACCCTGACCCCCAGTCCAGCCTGTCAGCCGGATCTTCATTCCCTGCGGCAGCCCACCCCCAGCCTCCAGGACCCAGCACAGCCCCTGCCACCCCACACCTGTCTCCCCAGACACACCTTGGCTTACGGAACTGCCATCTCCACAGACACCTCTGTACCCGCCCATGTTTCCTGTGTGCCCGTCCTGCCTTTGTTCCCTTCCTCTGTCTCCCTCTGCCATCTCCCCCTCTGCCTGTCTCTGAATCTGAGTCTTTTCTTCTGTGTCTCTTTCTCCATCTCTTTTCCTCCCTCCCTCTCTCTCTCTGTCTTTGCTCTCTCTCTCCCCATTTCCAACTCCTTCTCAGTGTCTCTGTGTCTCTTCATGTCTCTTTATTGCTCTCTGACTCTGTTTCTGGGTCCTTCGTGCTGTCTCTCTCACCGTCTGTCTGTCTGTCTGTGTCCTCCCTCCTCTGTCCTTTGCTCTCTTAGACAGTGCAAATGTTGGGAGGGGCTTGAAGTGACCCCCACTTGAGTCCAGGCATTGACATTCACTCCTGTGAAACTTTGGCCTCAGTTTCCACACCTGAGAAATGGGCGTCACGACAGTTGCCACCTCCCAGGTTGTGGTGACATTGGGTGCTGAGGGCAGCGAGAGAACCTAGGACAGACAGGGGCTGATCTGTCCTAGGGTCCCTCTCTGTTCCCGATCTTCCCGAGGGCCACAGCCCCACCAGGCTGTGGGTGAGCATGTGGGTGGTGGGGGGAACGGAGAGAGAGGTGGGCAGAGGCATCCCGGCCGAGGCCTGGGCATGGGACCAGTGTGGGGCTGGGGACAGGGATCGATCCGCTCGGCGGCAGTGCGCGGGCCAGGATTGCATCTTGTCACAATAATTTATTGCTCTCATCCCGTCTGATCGATGGCGCTGAATTAGCACCGCACGATGCCCCTGGAGCCCCGAGCCTCCCCGAGCCTGTGGGACCCCAGCCCTTCTCCGGCCCTGTGGGATTCTCCGCAGCCCCGGCACCCAGCTCCAGCCAGCCCGGCCCCACACCGGGCCCTGCCAGGGTGCTCTGGCCCTGCCCTCTGTCTACTGTTTCCCTGTCCTGGGTCTCTGTCCCTCTCACTGTCCCACGTTGCCCCTCATGTTTGCCTTCCTGGGCCTTGACCCGATGTTTCTGTTCCTCATTTTCTCTGACCCTCGGTCACCCACTTCCCCTCCATTTTTGAGCCATTTCCTCATCATTTAACTCCCTGTTCCTCTCTGTTTCTGTGTCTCACTCCCCTCCTCGACCTGTCCCTCTGCCCCCTGGCCCCAGGCTGTGCTGCCCCACCTCCATTTCTGTCCCTTGTTCTCTGGCTTCCCGTCTCTTTGACTCGCCACCTCTCTGTCTCTGTTTCCCTGCCTTGCTCTGCTTCATCCAAATTCCATTTAAACAATTTTTCCTGAGCACATACTTGGCACCAAGCCCCACGAGCAGGACACACAGCGTCCTGCCCCTTGGCCATTCCGGCCAGCGCCCGTCTGTCACTGTCTCTCCAGTGGAAGGCTTGGGGGCCAGAAGGTCCAGCCAAGGCCGCCTGGTGGGCCTGGGGTTTGGGGATGACAAGAGGGGTGAGAGCTGGAATTGAGGGATAGCTTGCATTGGGAGAGGTTAGGGTTCAGGGTGAGGCAGGTTAGGGTGTGGGGATGGGGCCAGGTGGAGGTGAGGAGGGGGAGGGGAGGGTTTTGGAGTCAGGGTGGTAGCCCTGAGCTGAGCCCCCAGCAGTGCTGAAGGGCTGAGGCGGGCATCTCAGCAGCCCTGAGCTCACGCGGCCATCAGCCTGTGCCCCAGAGTCTCGGGCCTTTCCCGTCCCTCCCACCTCGGCCCTGCAGCTGCGGCTTTCCCTCATCCACTCCTGTGCCTCTGCCCTAATCCCTCAATTTTCCGCATCTCTGCCCCCTCCTCTCCTTCCTCCCTGACCCAGGGTCTTTCCTCCAGCAGCTCTCTCCCCTTAACCTCCAGCTCTTTAATTCACTTTGTCAAGCCTGATTCACTCGCCTTTTCCGGGTTTCTCTGACTTGGATCCCCTGACCTCTGTCTCTGTCTCTGTCTCTCTCCCTCTCTCTGTCTCTGCCCTACTCTGGGTGTCTCTCTCCTCTGTCTCCCCTCCCACCCCAGCACTTCTTCCATCTCTCTGGGTCTCTGAAGGGAGGGGCAGGGCTCCCCCTGCAGGGGTTAGGGGAGCAGCCTGAGCTCTGGGTCTGCATAGCGGTTCCGCCTGCGCCTCCCTCTCCCAGTGCTGTTTGGTAGGCGGGGTGCGTGGCACTGCGGCTCCCACCTCCCTGGGGACGCTGTCTTGCCACCCCCCCCCCCCACTGACACCATTCTGCATGCTGGCTGCAGCCCCAGGGACATCCGTGCAGAGATTGGGACTCAGGGAGAGAGACAGAGGCCCAGAGAGATCCACAGCCCCAGCCAGAGAGATGGCAGCTAGAGGGAGAGACCGGGAGAGGGTGCTGTGAGGTCTCCATCCCTGCCCCGGCTCGGTGCCTCCTGACCACCCTCAACCAGCGTCTCTGATGCCTTCTCTAGGCTGGGAGCCTGTGCCCTGTTGTCCGCAAACCGTTCCTCAGTCTGTTGTACATAATGGTGGAGGTTGCCGTGTGCGTGCGCACACATGCATGCATGTGTAAGCTTTGGTGACTGTGTGTGACATGGTGTATGTGTATGGGGACGTTTTGGCTGTCTTTTCCTGTGACTGTGTGACTTGTGTTGCGGCAGGAATGAGCGTGATTTCTGGAGGTATGTGCATTCCTGGCACAGGTGACTCAGTGCCGGTGCCCAGGTAAAGCCATGTGTGTCATGTTCGAGGGCATGTGTGTGACTTCCGCACAGAAGCCAGCATGAGCATCCGTGTGACTGTCCCAGCTCTGGAGTTGTGCCGTGTCTGGACTTCCCAGGTCGGGTGCCGTGTGGCGTGTCTGAGGGCCAGCACAGGACAGCCCACCTCCCTGAGGGCCAGGAGGTGAGAGCGCTTGGTCCAAGGGAGACGGGGTGGAAGGACTGAGTGAGTGCCACCCAGTAGGACCCCAGGGATCCAGCTGTTGAGGGGAGAACCGCCGTGGGAAGAGGTCACAAAAGTCCCCCCAGATCTGCCTCAGAGACTGGTTGTGTGAGCTTGTGTGGCAGTGCGTCAGTGTTAAGGGGTCTGTTGTGTGTCTGAGCCTGTGGGCGTGTGTCTGAGTCTGGGGTTGGGTGTGAACAATGCTTTGCGTGTGTGCGTGTGCCTGTGCATGTGTGACATCATTTTGGGAAGCAGGATGTCACAGGCTGGACAAGCAATGCCAGTTCATAAGAACTGAGTGAATGGTACTGTGTGTGACCAGCCCTAAAGACTGCTGGGCCTGTGTGGTTGTTTGTGTGTGATGTGTGTGTGTGCCTTGTGTGAGCTGTGACCTACGATGTGGGGGGCTCTGTCTCCGTGATGACATGTGAATGCGACATATGTGTTCTGTGTGCCAGGGTGGGGAGGACAGTGTGCAGCCTTCAGGGGCATAGCGAGGTGTGTGTGTGCACGTGCGTGTGCACACCCCAGGCGCAGATGCACCCTCACCCAGGGTCAGGACAGAGCATTTGGTTGGTGTTGGCAGAGGAAGGAGTGGGGTGACCTCGAGGGCCAGGGCAAGTCCTGGCAGGAGTGTCCCCGTCACCCTCCTGACCCTGTCATCCTGGGTCCCCTCAGTGCCTGTGATGGGACAGTCCCTGTGCCTGGGTTTGTGTGCATGTGGACGTGGGCACAATCTAGAGGACGGATGTGTGTGTGAGCACACACACGTGTGCTCATCTGTGATGGCAGGCAGCCAGGCTGTGTGTGGTATGGGAAGTGGGCCCAGTGGTAGGTGTCCCGAGAGGGTGTGTGTGGGGGCCCGTTGCATGTCTGTACTGTGTGTGTGCACAGATATACCCTGCATGGTGTGCGTCCTAGGGAGGGGTGTGTTCCCTGGGTGGGTGCAGGCAGCCTGTCGGGGGGTGTGTGTGTGTGCCTGTTGGTGTGTGCATGTGGGGGCGGCAGAGGGAGAAGGGTCTCGGGCCGCATCTCCTCTTTAGACAGAGCCCCGGAGAAGATATGAAATTTAAAAAAAAAATCAATTTTCATTCCACTTGTGCAGATTGTGTTAAGGGGAGCTGGGGGGGCTGGGTGAGGGATGAAGGGGCTGGGTGGGGGGGTGTGAGGCCCGAGGCGGCTCCTGAGGCGGCCGGAGCAGCTTAGAGAAATCAAAACAACTGGTTAAACCCCAGCCCAGGGGGGCCCAGTGATGGGAGGTGAAGAGGG
The DNA here is from genome assembly GCA_007922815.1 of Macrotus californicus. NCBI lineage: Eukaryota > Metazoa > Chordata > Mammalia > Chiroptera > Phyllostomidae > Macrotus > Macrotus californicus. Next base: position 392,850 of record VMDR010000137.1, read on the forward strand.
ACGTGAAGACACAGACAGGGACAAAGAGACAGAGATGCCCAGAGACAGAGATAAGAAACAGAGATACATGGAAACAGAGATATTTGGAGAGAGAAGCAGACAGAGAGGTGGAGCCACAAGACCCTCAGTGAGAGAGACAGAGAGACAGAGACAGAGACACTGACACCCAGCAGGGCCTGAGAGAGGCAAGAAGAACTGTCTCTGAAGAGAGAGCACCAGAAGCGCACCCGAGACAGTGGCACAACTTACACACACGTACGCACATGCAGAGACACGCTTGAGAAGGGTGGATGGGTGGATGGACAGATGGCCGGTGGATGGCAGCAGGATTGGCAGGGTCCCAGGGGGGCTTCCCTGGGTGTGCACCCCCATCCCCACACAGCCCCTTACCCAGACAGCCTGTGGGTCTGAGTGTGCCACTGATCATGCTGGTCCATGTGCACATGAGTGTGCATCTCTGTCCCCATGCATGACACAGCACATGTGCATACAGGGTCTCTAATGCTTGTCTGGGTAACTCAGTGCTTTTGTGTCACTTGTGTGTGACTGGCTTTGCTGCGCCGGTGCGTGTGCCTGGCTGCCTGAGTGCCTCTCTGCTGCCGTGTGGCGTTGTGTCGCTGTGGTCAGTGTGTCTGCATTGACTGTGAGCCTCGGTGTCTGACTGTCTGTTAGAACATGCCTGTGATTTGTGTGTGTGGGTCTTTGCTTACGTGTGGGACTGAAGTAATGTGAGTTTGTATGTGTGTCTGCATACAATTGTATGTTTTTGTTTCTGTGTGAATGTCTGATCATGATGTGTGTGTGTGACAGTCATGCCGTGTGAGACTATTTTGACACACATGTCTGCATGTTGTGTTTGATGTGGCGGTGTGTGGGTCTATGTGATGTGTGTTGGTTGTAACATTCTTTGTGCATAGGATTTTATTGACACATGCATCACACCTCTGTGTGTTGTGCTGTGAGTGGTGTGGTGTGTGTGTTGCTTTGCTGACACACATCTGTGAGGTGTGCTGTGTGTGACAATGTGATGTGTGTTGCTTTGCTAACACATGTCTGTGAGGTGTTCTGTGCGACGGTGTGGTGTGTTTTGCTTTGCTGACATGCATCTGTGAGGTGTGTTATGTGTGATGGTGTGTTGTGTCGCTTTGTTGACACGTGTGTGTGTGAGGTGCCCTGTGTGATGGTGTGGTGTGTGTCGCTTTGTTGATACGTGTGTGAGGTATGTTGTGTGTGACAGTGCAGTGTGTGTCACTTTGCTGACACACATCTATGAGGTATGTTATGTGTGATGGTATGTTCTGTGGCTTTGTTGACATGTGTGTGAGGTGCCCTGTGTGATGGGGTGGTGTGTAGTGCTTTGCTGACACGTATGTGTGAGGTGCCCTTGTGATGGTGTGGTGCTTTGCTGACGTGTGTGTGAGGTATGTTGTGTGACGTGTGTGTCGCTTTGCTGACACGTCTGTGAAGTGTTCTGTGTGATGGTTTGGTCTGTGTTGCTTTGCTGACGTGTGTGTGTGAGGTATGTTGTGTGACAGTGTGGTGTGTGTTGCTTTGTTGACACCCGTCTATGAGGTGTGCCCTGTGTGACAGTGTTATGTGTTGCTTTGTTGATACATGTGTGTGAGGTGTGTTGTGTGACGATGTGGTGTGTGTTGCTTTGCTGACATGTGTGAGGTGCCTTGTGTGACTGTGGTGTGGTCCCTTTGTTGACATGTGTGTGTGAGGTGTGCTGTATGTGATGGTGTGTTGTGTGTCATTTTGCTGACACGTGCCTGTGAGGTGTGCTGTGTGTTGCTTTGCCAACATGGGTCTGTGAGGTGTGTTGTGTGACGGTGTGGTGTGTGTCGCTTTGCTGACACGTGTGTGTGAGGTGCCCTGTGTGACGGTGTGGTGTGTGTCGCTTTGCTGACATGGATCTGTGAGGTGTGTTGTGTGACGGTGTGGTGTGTGTC
>VMDR010000138.1:0-217401 GCA_007922815.1 Macrotus californicus
CCTTAAAATGTTTGGTAGATGAAGCTCCTTGGGCCTAGAGTTTTCTTTGTTGAAAGCAAAGCATTTCAGTTCATTAGAATAAGCTTTCTTTCGTGGTTATAGTATTCAGATTTTCTATTTTAACTTCTGCCTAATTCTCTATTCTCTTTTGGGGGCTCTAATTATATGTATATGAGACCTTCTAACTCTGTTCCCTGTGTTCTGTGTTTGTTCTGGATATAAGCATATGTATGTACACAGTATATTTTATCCAGCTTCTAGTTCACCACTCTCTCCTTAGCTGTATCTAATCCGTCATTAAACCCATTCTTAGTTTTGGTTATTATGTTTTCCAGAGCTGGATTTTCTACTTCTTCTTAGTTTCCTAGTGTATGCCAAAGTTCACAACATGTTTCTTACTTTGTTGAACGTACTTATCTTGGTATTTTCAAAATCTGGGTCTGATAACCATCATTCAGCGTTCGCGTGCGTCTTATTTCCTTGTCTTTTGTTTCTCTTGGCTTTTGGTCATGTTTCCTGCCTTCTTGTGAATCTGGCTCTTCTTGATTGGGTGCCAGATATTTTATATGGGACTTTACAGAAATAATTCGAGACTAGGATAATGTTAGTTTTTTTTTCCAGGGAGGATTTGTATTTGCTTTTGGGTAGGCAGGTAGTAGTGACACTTGCCATCTTGAGTGACCTTAATCCATTTTCAGGGATTGAGCCACACTTTAGTTCTGGAGAAGGCTGGTCTGTTTCCAATTCTCTCCTACTCTTAGGGTGTAGTCCTTTGGGATCATCCCAAAGCAGGGATTTCACCAGACACGCCCCTTTAGTGATCCTGGGACCGCAGTTTTTATCTCTGTGGCTTTTTTTCTGTGAGGCTGTTAAGAGATCTGTTCAGCTTCTCAGCCTCTCACCAGCCACTCTAGAATTGGCAAAAGCCACTGTGTAAAAATGTCTCCAAGCGCCAGACTTACAAGCTGTCTTGATTTCTATCATTTCTAACATCTTAGCCCCATAATTCTTCCCTCCCTTGTCCGTTTCATACTTTGAAGCAGACTTGGGAGAGAATTATCTAAACTTGTATTGCTAGAAGTGGAAACCCAGTGTTTGCATTTCTGAGAATTACTTGATCACATTCACTGCAATTTTTTTTCTAACTTAATCTGTAGAAATTTATTTTATTTTACATTCTGTGTATTAATGGTTTGTTAGTTTAAAAAGTTGTGAATACTTTCTCCCAGTGGCTTATCTTTTAACTTCTATATTCAATATTTTTTGAGAATTATTTTCCATTTTTTTCTTTATGAATTTTCAACTTTCTTTATGGTTTCCCCCTACCCAAAGATTATGTAATATATTCTCTTTTACTCTCTTCTAGTACTTTTAAGAGTTTTGCCTCATCCGTGTAACTCTTCCACCCACCTCAGATTGACTGTTGTACACTATGGAGGGTGAGGGTTATAATAGAATATCCCCCAAGGATGTCCATTCTCTAATCCCTGGAATCTGTGAATAGGCACATTACGTGGCAAAAAGGGACTTTGCAGCTATAATCACTGATCGGTGACCACAAAATAGGGAGTTTATCTCAGATGATTGGAGTAGTAAGCCCCATCTGAACAGATGGCTGCTTAAGGGCAGAGAACTGTCTCTGGCTGGAGACAACAGATGTGGCAGAAGGGGAGGTCAGCAAGATTCCAGGAGTGAGAAGGATCCAGTGTACCACTGCTGATTCACGTTGGAGGGGACAGTATGAGGACTGCAGAAGGCCTTCAAGGGCTAAGAGAGGCTGCCAGCTGACAGCCAGCAAGGCAATGGGAACGTCAGTCCTACAGCCACGAGGAACTGAATTCTGCCCACAACCTGAATGAGTTCAAAAGCAAATTCTCCCCCAGAGCCTCCAGATAAGTCTAGGCCAGCCAACACCTTGATTTTGCTCTTGTACCAGAACAGAGCAGAGGAACTAGCTAATGAGCTCTCTCAGACTTCTGGCCTGTGAAACTATGAGATAATAAATTGTTGTCGTTTCAAGTGGCTAAATTTATGGTAGTTTGTTACAGCAGCAACACAAAACTAATAACAAGCATCTTACGTTATTAGTTCTACTTCCAAAGAGATAGCAAATTACTGATACTATTTATTGACCGAGACATTCTTCCCCATTTATTTGAAATGCTACCTTTATCAACAAAGTTTCCTTCTATACATGAATATATTTGGGGCTTTGTGTTCTTTCCTATTCATCCATTTCCCGTGCCAAAATCAGGCACATATTGTGGTGCTTAAGAGCATAAGCTCTGGGAGGGAGTATAAGAAACTCAAAGGTCATGTAAAAAAACTAAATAAATAAAGATTAATTCAAAAAAAAAAACCAGCATGAATTCTGGAGCCACGGTGCCTGTATTCAAATCCCAACTCTGCCACTTTCACTTACTTGCTATGGTGCTTTGAGGAAGTTACTTTACTTTTTGCCTTGATTTCCCTACCTTGAAAATGGGTCAGGAGTAGTACCCTCCCCATAAAATTGTTGTGAGGATAGTCAGTTATTGCTAGTTAATACCTGGAGGCGAGTCCCAGCGTGCAGCAAATACTATCTGCAGGGGAAAGACTCCCCCCTCATCTTGTTTTAGAATCGTCTTAGAAATGCTTTGAATACTCTTAAGCATTTGCACTTTCATGGAAATCTTAGGATAATCTTGCCGGCTCCCATTTTTGAAAAAAAAAAATCTCATTGATCATGTGGTTAGAATCACGTTGAATTTCTGAACTGGTCTGGACACGTCTTTGCAGTATTGAGTCTTCCCATTCAGGAACTTCGCATCCCTTTGCATCTCATTAGGTGTCTCTCCGTACAGTCGAAATTTATGCATGTTGTACATTTCTTACTAAATTCATCTCCCGGTATATGATGACACTTCTTTTGTGGATTTTCTCTGTAAATTCTCCCACCAGTTATTGCTGATACTTATAGAAGTGCTCATATGTCTTGTTTATGTGTGTCCAGCCAACCAGAACTATTATCCATATTGCTTTTAATGATTTTTCAGTTCATTTCCTAAATTTTCTAAGTAAATTTCCAGTTGATTTCTTAAATTTTCCTAAGCAGGCAATTATGTCATTCCTAAATAAAGGTGGTTTTTGCGTCTTTTGTTCCCTTTCCCGCCCTACTCGTTGGTGCCACTGCACAGACTGGGCCTGTAGCTCAGTGTTGAGTGGCAGCGGTGCCAGACTGTGTCCCTGTCTTTGACTCGTCTTGCATGGCGGGGGGCTTCTTATGTTACCTCAAGCATTTTGGTTCCTGAGGGTGTCTGAGAGCTAATGTTTGTTGGATTTAGACACATTGCCTTCATTATTTTTAGTGGTGTACACATTTTATCATAACCACTAGACTAAGACCCCTTTGAGGGCAGAGGATATATTATAGTAGGAATGCATGCACACACTCACACACATGTACAGATGTTGTGTATATAATATATACCTGCCCCAGAGCCAGCTTTCACCACGGAGAAGAGAGAGTCTATCCGTGTTGGTGTAGGGCATTTCCCACAGTTAGACACACAGAAGGCCTCTTGCATGTGTTAGAAGACATATCACTCTCTTCCAGCTTAGCCTCTCATCAGTCACAGTGCCCCCTGGGCCACTGATATTACATGATCATGGGATCTCTCACAGGACACTCATCTCTGAGGTGGAGAATCCCCCCTGTTGAGGGGGCGAGAGGGAGCTTCTTCCCCTCCTACATAGTCATACTGCCCCCTAACTCCCCCTCTGGAGCTCTGAAATATGGTTGGGGCGGGGGGGGGGGGGGTGGTCTCTTTCTATGATATCATCCTGTGGTCTGACCTTCAGATTCCAGGCGCTCCGACTGCTGTTTTCCCTTTGCCACCTGTTTGTAGTGTTTCCCGTCTGACCAGCTGCAGGCTGTTTGTTTTACCACCCCACACAGCCACACAGTCGCAGCAGCCATCCAAGGAGTGCATTTCCCTTGGGAAAGAGGGGCGGACATTTCTTTATCTATTTATGTCTTCCTACATTATATCTGTTATATTCATGTTCTTCATTTCTTACCGTAGCAAGTGATTCTTTTGAGGACAGTAACACGAGTTGACTCTCTCACTGTTTATGTTGAGCTTCATCTTGGTACCTGCCCTGACTGCAGCAACCGCACAGTGCTTGGCCCAGAGTGGGCGCTCTGCTGCTCGACCCGTGAGCCTATGAATAACCCATTCCCCAAGTTTTTGAACTCTGAGTTGGCTGACCACCAGATTCATAATTCTGAAGTAGTGTCTACTTAGTTTTCATTAGTCTTTAGAAATGCTTGATTTTTGCTTATGCAGATACTGGCCGTGTTAGCGAGGTGGGCCAAGAATGTATCACCGCACACGTGAAAATTCTGTTGGTTAACTGACCAGCTCCACTTCTGGGTGAGCTGTGGCATTTAGGGGCACGGAAGTCTGGGCAAGGCGAGGTTCACGTGAGGCTCAGAAATTGCATGATGTGCTTTGAAGTTGGCACTTTTTGGTGTTTTGTTTTTTAACAAGGGACGCATAATCATGAAAGTGTTTCTGGTTGTTTATACAAAGATGTTGCCCTCAAATAGAAAACTTCCTGAGAATTTAAATTGAGTTTTTAAAAACTTCAGCAGAGTTATAACAGAAAGTACAGGACTCAAATATGAGTGGAAACCCTGCCATGAAGATACCCTAGCTATGTTGTCTGTGCAACTGTATTAGAGCACAGTTAGAGCGTATTTTGAAAATGACAGAACACAGAAGTTTTGACCCTCTTAAGCATCAACAAACTCAATGAAGATAGGCATCACTGAAGGGAGAAACAAGTTATTTGGAACAAGAGAAGGCTCTTATTCATTCTGCAAACGTGAATCGTACCTACTGTGTGCCAGACGCTGTGCGCCGTGGAGTGTCAGATGAGCGAGGTAACCTTTCCCTGAAGGAGCTCCTCAACTAGTGGAAGAGATTGTTGAAGTTAACTCTGTTGGTTTACTGACCCAAAATAACCCTCCTTCCCCTTTTTGGATGCACCTCCACAGTCTCTTTTATTGACTTCCGGTCTTTGGCATTTCCCATTATCATAAGTCACCTCCTCTATTTCCTGGTCTCTGTCTCCCACTTCCAGCTGTGCACTGTCTCTCTTCCTCAGTGATAACATCTGTCTCCACTGGCGTGAGCTCTCATTCACTGCAGCGATCCCCAGATTTCTATCCCGAGGGCACAGCTCTTTCTCGAACTCGGGCTCTGCATCTGTACCTGTGCGGCGACTCGCGGACCACAATCTGGTACACCAGACTCGACGGGCTAAACCTGAGTCTTTAGGGAAAGATTCTTGCTGCTAAATCTAGATTTATAGTTGGGGTTCAGTGTCATAACAACTTGGAAAGGGAAGGGAAATGAGTCATCAATAATAGGCGATAGTAACAGAGTTTTGCTTGATACCAGGCAAAGTCCAACTGGTCCATGACTTCAGCGAAAGAGAAGGCTCACCTGCCCCTCTCCCAGAATGTTGTGTTTCTCTTACCTGCTTGGCACAAACTGAGATTGCAGGGGTAGGAGGCTGACATTTAAGGTATCAGGGACCAGCACTCCATTGTTCAGAGACTTATTAGTGCAAGTTGTCCCTCAAAATGTTCACTCCTCAGAGTCTCCACCAAAAAAAAAGTTCTGCTAGGTGAGAGTGGTGAGAAATACAAAACTATTTGGCAGCAGACTAGGGTAAGGAGGAGGGCAGGACTCTGGGGGGAGGGGCCGTTGTCGTGCAGGACAGAGGAAGGAGCGAGCAGGAGAAGGGTATCCCTGGACAGTTTACATGGTGCTGGCCTGGCAGTCAGAAGTAGCCCGTCCAATCCGTCGTTGGCTAAAAGTGGTACTAACTCCTACCATAAATCAGCAGTGCTGAATTGAGAGCAGAGAAATTATTCAATTTGAACAAAACTGGAGAGGAAGGAAACCTTTCTTCTCCCATCCCAGGAAAGCAGAGAAATGAGGTCCAACTTTGTGTTATTGCAGAGAGGGCTTTGATTCCTTTTCAGCTTGTGTAATCCCAGGAATATTGCTCACCAAAAGCCACATGTAGTCAGGTGGTTTCAGAGTTTGCTCTGCCCCAGTGGTTATGAATTATATGGACTTGGAGTGCTTAACTCCAAACAGAGGATTTTCCAGGTGGGGGAGCGGAGTTATGAAAAGAAAAAATGCTGAAATACAAGTCACTGGGGTAATAAGTTCTCTTGGATGTGGGTGGAAGGTTCCTGACTTAGAGCCGAGGGTTTACCGTGTCTACTGAACGGCTCAGCATACCTGGAGGGCCCTGGGGACTGACTAGTCCGGGAGCAAGCCATACATGTTTCTGACATGTGAAATGTTTACAAGCTGAAAACAAAATAAAAAATAAAACTGGTCCCACCACCAGCTTCTAGTTAATTGCAACGCAGTGGCTCCTGTAAGAATGGTGTCCCGGGCAAAGTCCCCACACTGGGCAGCAGCTGCATCCCAAGTGGCGTGACGCCCAGGTGGGGTCTGTGACGGCTTCACAACCGAGTATTTTGTTCTTCCTGGTCCTTCACGTTATGCTTACCCTGGGTATACCAGTACTACACACTGACCTTTCCTGTCTCCACCTTTGTCTAACTAAGTGTATGAAATGTGAAAGGCGCCTGTACCTAAAACTAACCACCCCTGACTGCTCATTTTGAGTCTCTGTGAGGCAACCCTCAACAGGCTTTTTCTTGCATGAGAGTAGGAATGTTTTTAAAATGCATATCTTTAATAAGTTATAGGGGTACAAGAGAAAGGAATATAGGGTTTTGGTGTTCAGGGGCTTTTTAACTGAGTTTTTCTGTTGTTGTGTTTGGTTGATTGGGGTGTTTTGTTTGTCTTTTGTTTGGGGGCGGCTGCTTTCTAGTACATCAGGATGGGACCACAGTTTTAGTCAATCCTGTAACATGGACTGACTCAGAAAACAGCGTTTTCTTCCCCACCCACTGCCCCGAAGTTGTGATTACTCTCTGTAATTCATTGGGTTTCTACATTTTGTTCCCTGGACATTTTCCCAAGCTTGTTCAACCATTAGCCTTCTGGACTTCTGGGTTTAAGTACTGTCAGATCAGATTTAAATCATGTGCTAAGGCTTGGTGGGTCCATCATTGTCCTCAATTTAAGAAGCATTATAGAGGTCACAACATTGCTACAAAGAAGGTGGCACTAATCCCTCGCTTTCTAAAAGGGAACGCTGTGGTGTGCATTACACCGAAGGCACCGGCCCCACCAGCCGGAGCCCTAAGAGCCAGCCGTGCGCGTTCCCCCCACTCGCTCGCACTGTGTGCTTCCAGGGACGGGGAGTACAAAACCAGATGTAAGCTATTTTTCAAGTACTCCTCTGACTTAGCATTAAATTTCCCTTAGACCAGATGCCAGTGTTTAAATAATATCCTGAAGGATCCAAAGAGAAGGAATTACTCATCGTGTTTCATTCATATAAAATCTGAAATAAAGGGGAGAAAGGTACAAAGAAACCAAACTACCTTGAATATGCCTGGCCGGACTACAATAGTTGGAAAAGAATATTGCCTCACTCATGAAAGCTCAGAAGTGAAGGGTTCTTTTTCTTTAATTATCAATTGAACATCCCATTATTTATCAACGCTTTTTAGTAAAAACAAAGGCAAACCACTCTAACTTCTCTGGCACAGCAGTTCGGTATGTTTTCAGGAGATTGGGCAACACTTGCTTTCAAGTGGCTATGTCCTTTAATCACTTCCATTCACTTGCTTTCTGGACGTATACCTTACTCTCTGCAATTAGTGCTTTGGTGGCCTGCGTCAGTTAAGACACGCGGCAAATCACTAAAACCCTGGTTTCTGAATCGACTGATGTTCAGTGGCGCTCCCGAGGTTTTCCAGAAGCTTCAGCAAGCACCCTGCCATCGGGTCCTGAATCACACGGGGCCAGTCATCGGCAGACCATCAGCAGTAGCGGCCGCTGGGTCCTTAGGTCTCCTGTAAGAAAGAAGTTGTGTGCAAAGGGCCCACACACAGCGTGAAACAGAGGCCAGGGCGAGGTTAAAGAGCGTGAATTTGCAGTTGACCCGATCAGGATTGTGTGTGTGTGTGTGTGTGTGTGTGTGTGTGTGTGTTGTTGTTGTTGTTGTTGTTGTTGGCTCTGCAGCAGCAGAACATAGCAGGTGGGGAGCACCCAGAGCGGGGGTCTGGCCCAAGGACACAGCAGTGTAAGATGGGGATGTATGAAGTCCAGGCTAAGTCAGCAAGGGAGTTGGTGAGGGAGCTCACCCATGAATTTGGAAGTAGGGAGGCTGCAGATAACAGTGAGGGGGTAGTAACGGAGTTGAGGAGGTGAGAGTCGGTTTGGGGGTTGGGGCAGATGTCAGGGCTGAATGATCCAGTCCAGTCGGTAGGGTGTGGCCGCTTAAATAGTGGCCATTACTGCATTGCTGGCTGATTAGTTGGGCCAACTCACCCCATGCAAAGTCAAGGCCCTTGGCAGAGAATCTCAGCCCCGGCCAAATAACCCATTAGAAATAACTGGTTGAAACTCACACTGATTTAAACAAGAATTTTCTGGTTCATGTAACTGAGAAGTAGTACTGGCTTCAAGGGAGCCTTAATCCAATTTCTCAAATGATGTGACCAAATGCCAGTTGTCCCGTCTCCATGGTTTTGCTGTCTCCTTATTGTTGGCACCAGTCCTGCCGGCTACACCCTTGTGGCTGCAAGATGACTGCTAGCGGTTCCGGGGCCGTGTTTCAGGCTCAGGTTGGTGGGAAAGAGGAAGTTTCTCTCCACCACAGCTCCTGCGAAGTCCTGGGCTCCCATTTCATTGGCCCCGACTCTATTACTAGCAGGGTCCTTGAGCAGTAGGCAGGGGAAGGCAGTCCATGTGTGTGAACTGGGTGAGTGAAGCAAACCATCGTGTGGGCCCTGAGGCCAGTAGACCCTGGGTCTGCAATAGGAAGAGGAGTCTCGCCGTCTCCAGCTGCTGGGCCTAGGCTGCTCATGGACCTCCAGTCCTTGCCTCCTCTCCCAGCTGCTTGTTAGGGCTGGGCTTGTAAATATAAAGAACTCTGAGTGACACCAGCAGAGTTGGGGTGAAAAAGTCCATGGTGAGGGATGGAAGCGATTAAAATTGGGGTGGTATTCTGGGCTGAATGTTTGTGTGCCCCCAAATTCATATGCTGAAGCCCTAAGTCCAATATGATGATTTGGAGATGGGGCCTTTGGAGGTAATTAGGTCATGGGGTGGAGCCCTCCTGATGGGATTAGTACCCTCAAACGAAGAGATCCTGAGTCTCTCCATCCTGTAAGGGCACAGCAAGAAGGGAGCTGTCGGCCATCGGGAAGCGAGCCCGCCCTAGAACCTGCCCCAGCTGCAGCCACCTGATCTTGGACTTCCAGCCTCCAGGCTGTGAGAAGTGCATGCCTGTTGCTTAAGCCACCCAGTCAGTGGATTTTGCTGTAGCAGCTCGAGCTGACTAGGACAGGTGGAAACCAAGAAGCCAAAGGGGCCAAGATACATATCCCTGAGGACAGTGAGCCCTGACAGTGTGACCAGGATTGAGAGGAAGACTATGCTGGAAACCCTGACATTATCTTGGACTCTGCCCTCTCCGTTGTTCGCACTTTATAACCATTTCATCACCAGCTCATGTTATTTCTGCCTCCAGAATGTCACTTCTGTTCATCTCCTTCCTCCCCACTGGCATCTTTGTTTGAACCCTAATCCCCTCCTGCTTGGATGAAATGCTCTCTTTCTCGTCAGTCTACCTGGCTCTCATCTCTGAGTAATCTTCCTTAAATACCACTGTCAACAAGTTTTCCTCTGCTCAAGAAAACGACTGGCTCCCTCCCCATCACCGCGAACTCCTGCTGTCTCCGTAGCCTGGACTGACTGACCGGAGTCATCGCCAACATCCCCAGCCTCTCCAGCCAGGCTGTGAGCCACACTCTCTGCTGCCTTGGCTTGTGCTTTTTTCCCTAAACCTTGGATTTCCTTTCACCAATTTCTGATCATCCAACTGCTGTTCACCTTTAGGGGCACAGCTCAACATCTTCCTCCCTGAGGCCTTCCCACACGACTCCACGCCAGGAAGACCTTTTTCTCCCCCCAAATGTGTATTACATTCAGTTTCCCCCTAGTTGGATGTATGCTGTTTGTAGGCTAATTTAGTTTCCAAACAAAATTGTAAACTCCTTGATGACAGGGTTTAAAGCGTCCTTTGTGGTCCCCTCAGAGCACAGACTAGGCTGATAGCTATTTTAGGGACTCAGCTTTGGTCAGGAGAGGCTAAGAAGGACATGCTGGTGCAAAGTGCATGCGTCCAGTTCCGTGCAGGCTGTGGGCTGGGCATCCTTGAGGCTGCCCCACCAATCCTCGTGGGTTCCCACCTACCCACTACCCGGCTCTACCCACCCAGCTCTACCATCCCATTGGCTTAGAATAGTTTAAGAAGTGAAGGCTGCTCCAGAAATTTTGAGGTGGTAGTCGAAAGGCCTGCATGCCTAAGACTAGCCACCTGGGCCCTGGTCCTTAGACTGTCACGCTGGCCGCCCGCTTCCTGCCCCGACTTCTTCCATGCACCGTGTGTGATCCAGAAGCACCACTGAGCTGCTCCACAAGTAGAGTCCATTTAAAATCCCAGGCCAGTCTTCCCGAAGTCCCCATTCTATCAAACAATTACTTTGCCTTGCGGGACACTTAAAGGACACATATTAACCTAATTTCACAGTACAACAGCCCTTATATTTCCAAGGTCACTGGACATGACAAAGGTCACTATTGCCACTTTTAGTACAGGGACCTGGGCTCTCCTTCGTATTTAAATCTTCCTAAGGCCAAGAGTAAACAAGATAATTTTCTCAAAGCTAGAAGAAAATGTCAGCATAATGCAAGTTAAAATAGTACTGTTATCCGCAAAGTCTTAGACTTTCTACTGCCGGCATCAGTGTCAAATATATGCGTGTGGTAAAGAGAAGGAGTGAAGTTGCTGTGGAGCCCGAGGGACCCACTGGAGCTACCCAGAGAGGTCCTCCCGACAGCAGCCTCCAAAAACTGGGAATCAGCAAAAACACACCCTCTACACCTCTGTGTGAGTGAGAAAGATGCCCCTTCTGTTTGTTCTCCCTTGCCAGTGAGGGAGCTGACCTCTTCACCACACTGTGTTTCACCATGCTGACCGAGGACCATGAAGAGTGATGTTAGTCTTAATATCAGCACACGGTGTCCTAAGGTTAAGCAGCGAGTTTTCTCTTCCACTGAAGTGAAGAAAACCGCTGCCCCGACGAGGGAGGGTCCCACGGCCTCGCCGCCGTTTCCCTGTGTCTTTTGGCTCTCCACCAGGACTTCCTTGCCGACGTCGTCAGACTGTGTTTCTAGATTTCAGCACGTTTGTAATGTTAAAGAAATGTCTTCAACTGAAAGAACAAACTCTCTCTGCTCTTTATTTGATCTTTGTTGGTTTGATGTGTTTTAAGGAAGTTCGGGGCAGCCATTTTTTTAAGGGTGCACTGAAACACCCTGGAAGAGCAGGCAGTGAAAATAACAATGAAAAAAGACGAGAGGGGAAGCCGCTGGCTCAGTCTGATGTGACCGTTGCTCTCCCCACACACTTCATGGAGGTTGTGTTGATTTTGTCTGTGTTAAGAACAACATACTTAAGTTTTTTAAAGATACTTTAACCATTTCTAACAAAAGTTTTGCTTTCACGTATGTCTACCCAGGCCAAGCCTAGCTGATATTTATTGCCACCTTCTCTGCTTTGTACCAGTAGGAACCCCATCTCTCCTAAAAGACTGAACGCGCTGCCCCCTGACCCAGAGTGGGTGGAGCCCTGGTCCCAGGAGCCCACAGTTGCGTGATCAGGCATGTCGTGCTTCACGCAAACTTCAGCCTGCACACGAAAGTGGAAATCATGCCTTTATGATGGCAACAACCACCCACGTGAGGTTTTCAAGCTTCAAATAAGTAATGATGTAATATTACTTTTTAAATAGCACTGGTCTCTGGTAAAAGGTAGAACCTACCTTCCAGGGAACAACAGTCCAACAGGAGACAGCAGGATGTAAACCAATGATTACATTGTGTGATAAGGAAGTAAAAGCAGAGGCTTTGGGGTAAGGACGACCTAGATGTGGGTCCTAGCTCAGCTACCAATTAGCTATGTGGCTGTGGGTAAGACAAGAACCTCACTGGGCTGTTTTTCATGTACAAACAGCCATAAAAGTATCACACAGAATTGGTGGGAGGATTCAATGAACTACAGTATATGGAAGGGTGCAGTGGGGTGCCTACTACATAGAAAACCCTAGGAAATGTCCATTGTTGATGGTGACTGTCATCATCCTAGCAGTCCTCGCTGTTAGATGCACAAGGTCCCCAGGCATCTTAGAGGAGGGCTTGGTTCCCATGACTGGAAGGCTGAGGAATGGGGTCCTGGCGAAGGTGCTACCGGGAACGCCGAGCAGTGCTCCAGCTGCTCGGAGAAGGGAGGGACATGGAAGGGGCACAAGGCGATGTGTGCAAAGGCACGAGGCACAAAATGACATGGGATTTGGGGGGAAATGCAAGTCATTATGGGAGTGCAGGGTGTCCCGGAAAGTCAGGCTAAGATCAGAAGGTTCTTAGATGATCTGTGCTTAAGAGATTGTCTTTAATCTGTTGCTTAAAACAAAAATCACTGAGGTGTTTTTACGACGGAGGTGTGGGGGCGACAAGTCAGTCAGGGCTGTGTTCTAGAGACATGGGCAGCAGAGGAAAACATGGAGTGAAGCAGACAAGCGAGCAGCAGCACAGCTGCCCTAGGTTTCTGTTCTGTAGTCGAGGTCAGATGCATTAGTCTCCAGTCGGGAACCTTGAGCTCTCCCCTTGTCTTCCCAATAAAGCATGACCTTCAAAGTTCTAACCACACAGTGTCCGCCTGTCTCACGCACCCCCTGCCCACCACATGACCTCCATCCGCACCGACCCCCTGATGGTCCTTCAGCATCTTACACACGGTCACCTACGTGTTTCCAGCTCACCTCTCAGCCGCCAATTTCTCCTTCCTCTTATTTATCTAGAAACTTCCTACTCATTGTGCAACTACCAAACAGAATTTCATCATCTCTATAAAGACTTCCATCACCCCACTGAGAAGTTACCCATCTCTCCTCTTCCATTCCTTGGCCCATTGTACTTCAATTACGTGTTTAGGTAGCTCCTTTCTACACGTCCTATGTAAAAAATGTGAGCTTCTCAAGGACAAAAGCCATTTCACACTCACGTGGCCAGTCCACACAGAGCTCTGCAGGGTAACCACCCCTCAGTGTTGAGTGGAGGCAGGTCCCAGCCATCCTCATTCAGAAAGCCTAAACAAGGTCTTTTGATAACTTCACGTTCCCTAACTTTTAAGTGAATGAACATTCCTTTTATCTCTGCTGTGAAAAGGTGAACAACTCATGGATTCAGTCAGTGCCTATTTACAATGGTGTTTTGAAATGTTCTGCTCTGAGGTTGGGGGGTCTGTGTTCCCATTAGTTGGGAGGTAAGGGGATTCGTGCACAAGATCCTCATTAGTGTTAATTGGAACCGTCTAAGTAAATCCCGGGGGCCCCAGCAGGACAATGCCCGCCTTTGTGTTCCTGTTTCGTGCTGTGTATAGAATGCCATATCTGGCAAGAAATGCCTTCCCAAACATAAGGAGATAATTGGTACTTTGGGGGAGAGATTTAACTTATTTATAATTGTCTAGTTTAAATATGCAGAAAAGAAAGAGCAGTCATAGCTTGCCGCGTTTGAAAGATGCTCTCAAACCAGGTCAAAAATCTCTGACTTAACCAGGAATTTTGAATGATATTTAACTGAAGTTTAGACGAAGACACAACATATCAATAAACTAATTCCACCTTAAACTTTCTTTATTTGCCGCATCGCTGTTTACAAAACTCTTATGGCTCGTAGGCTATACTGGTGGCTCCATGTCACACGCAGTGATGGCGAAAACGGTCTTGTCTTCGTGAGCCCCGCTGCCGCATCTGACACCTGACTGCTCCCCTTCCCTGTGAAACCCAAGGTCCTGCTCCCCACCTCCCTGACTTTTGTCCTGCCCTCTGCTCTCCCTGATCTGTCCCTGATCTGCTGCTTCTCCTGTGGCCCAGGGGTGGGAGCCCCTTGTGGGTCTTCACTCCTGGGAAATTCCTGTCCTCTCCTTCCCCCTCAGAGAGCAAGCTCTTCATTCCCAGGGCTTCAGTTTCTGTTCAGGCCCCGGGCCTGGCTTCCCTCATGCCTGTCTCCCTGGCACCTCAAACTGAGTAATTGCAACCCAAAACCATGTCTTTCCCCCACCCACCCACAGACCAACTCCCTTTACCCATTGCCCTGTCCCCACGGTCACATCGCTTTTCTATCCCTTTTCTTCTAGGTGCATGGCCGAAGGCGTACATTCTCATTTAACTCATCTCTTGCTTTTATTTTCTACAAGCCAGTTGTCAGCTCTCACTAATGACCTTCCATAGCTGTCACCTGAGAACAAGAGCGCCTCACTCCTCCAGATCACTCCAGCCACTTCTGCTGCCCTGAGTCTCCTCCCCTGAGATTTCTTTATAACGTTTCCACACTCAGGCTGCCCCATCCTCCACCTCCCAGGAACACGTGGGCATGGTGCAGGTTCAGGTGTCAGGCTTCAGTCCTGGTTCTAGCAGGTACTCACTGTGAGCCGTGAAATGGGCCTGATACTATCTATCTCCCAAATTGTATCTACGGTTTAAACAACATTTTAGCAGTACGTGGAAGACTACATATGAATTCCTTAATGCGGTGCCTGGCATGGGTTGGGGGTTCCTAAGTGTTGGCTTCTCTTTACTGTCTGTTTTCTGCTGCGTTGTATCGAAACTCGTCGGCAGGCCTTTTGCTCCCCTCCATGACTTCAAGGTCCCACCTACCTGTGCAACCATGGATTTATTCGGTCATTAACTCATTAAGACAATATTTACTGAGCATTTACTATGTGCCAAGTGTTCCGACCTTACTTCGGTGTACAAAGGGGAAACATAAAAGGGGCCCCAAACCCCCTACCAGCCTCTCTGAATATCAATCTCACTCCGTAAGTCTTCTTGGTCTTTCTTAACAAAGTCTGTTAAAAGTCTCAGGAGCCTTTTATTTCCCCTTGGTTGGTGTGTCGGCCCTCTGTTGACAGACTCCACCTCTCAGGAAGTCCAAAAAAGGGCTGACCCACTCTCTTTCTGAGAGGAAGGCCAGGCACTGCAAACAAAGGGGAAAATCACCTTGTCTCTCCCTTCCCGAGGTATCTGTTCCAAATCCTCTTAGAGATGCACCTTACAAAGTAAGAGGGACAAGCCGCTTGTTCTGACTCCCATAAACTTGGCCTTCCTGGTGTTTGTCTTCTTGAACTTGTGCCTCCCAGACGCCCCCATCCAGCCTTTCGCACCCCTGCGCCTGGACTTGCTGCACAGGTCATAACTATTTAAGACGCACACCAGCCTTTCTTTGATGGGAGCGTTCGTAGTAAATATCAACGTTAAGTGAAGGAAATATTAGGAATGATATTATTAGGCAGAAAAACAGTAGAAATAGTAACCAAAAGCATATATTCTAGTGAGAAAGGAGCTGGTATTTAGTTTCAGGAAAAAAGAGAAGCGTGAGTCATTTAATAACACAGCCCTATAAATACAGCCCGCTAGCGAGTCAAGGGGAAGAAACGCAGAGGAGGGAACAGAGCCAGGATGAAACATACGCCCCTCCTTCGGGGGAAATCTCTAAGATCACTTTTGATCTCAGCAGCCCTGTAGGCCCTGCTGTTTGCCTCTGATTTTCTCAGCTTTGAAGCTGGCCTACTTATTAATAGCCACCATGATGACAGAATCTGCTCTTTGTATTTAGGGAAAGGTTTTGCGATTGCTTTACTCTAGACACTCTGAAGATCCTGTCATCTTAAGACAAAGACTGAGTTAACACCAACACTTGTGTGCTCTGAGGTTTTGATTAATTCATTCACTCAGCAAATATTTATTGAGTTGTGACCATATGCCAGGCAGCACACTAAAGGCTGCGGCGCAGCAGCCAGCACAGCAGATGCCGTCCCTGCCTCGTGGTGCTCACAGTCTAGTGCAGGGCTCAGCCAACTTTCTGTTAAGGGCGAGACAGCAAATGTTTTAGGCTTTGCAGCCCATAGGGTCTCTGTCAAGACCACTCAGCCCTGCTGTTGTCATGCCAGACAGCTATAGATAAAATGTGAACAAATGAGCATGGTTGTGTTCCAATAAAACTTTATTTACAAAAACAGGCAATGGGCCAAATTTGATCGGCAGGCCAAATTTCACTGACCACTGGTCTAACAGGTGCAAGTCATAAATGCAAGTTAGATTTTGCATAGTCCCTGTTTTTCAATTAAGAACATTTTGGTTGTAAGTGACAGAAAATCTAATCCACTGAAAAAAATATAAGGACAGGGCTACCTTCAGGTGCGGCTTGATAAAGGGCCCAGTGTTTTCTCTTTAGTCCTCAGCTCTTCCTCTCGGGGTTGGCCCCGCTGTCAGTCCAGCTCCCTGTGGTAGCAAGATGGCTGTCACAGCCCCAGAATGACATCCCCCAGGGGAAGCCCAGCAAATGAGAGTTCCTGTCCCAGCACCGTGTGGTTCCCGAGACTGGGGTCACATACCGAGGCCCGACTGTGACATGATGATTGGCTTGGCCCTGGGACCTTGGGTGGGACAGAGGGTGGGGGAGGGGTGTATTCCAGTACCCAGAAGACTCTTGAATGAACGGTGGGGTACAAAACTCACAGTTATCCACTGCATACATCCTGTGAATCCTAAATGAGTTCTTCCAAAGGCCACACTCGTTCACTGGAGCTCTGTGATAGGGTTTCAGCTTCTTCATCTCCATCAGGAGGTACAGTGTACAGTATATATGTCAAATACTGTCAGGAATCTTAGTATTTATTCTCACCTGTTTATTTCACATCACATCCCTACTCTTATTAGATCTTTAAGTCTTTGATTCATGAACAGATTTGCACAGTTCATTGGTAATTTTCTGGCCTGTGACTCTCTTACCATTTACCACCTTTTCTATGTGCGTTAGCCCTTAGGAGTAGACAGGCTGGTGTCAAGAGTCTTTTGAACTGCCCGAATCTGGACCGAGAGCATCTGAACCTAGTTGAACTGCCGGGTTCGGACCGTCCTCTTTGTGCCCAGGCCACCATTTTCCCACTGCACCAGAAAGCAGTTCCCCTTCCTCACTCTTCCCGGGAACCAGGTCCTGCCCCGCCCCCACACCCCACTGCTGAGGCTGGCGGCCCCTCCCCTGGGAGGCCCAGGCGCATCAAGCAGCAAGCTTCACTCCTTTGGGCAGGAAACTGGTCCTAGGAGCTGCATCCTCCATTTTGAGGAGACGCCAGTTGGCATAAAGAGCCATAAGAGAAGAACCATATTGGAAAAAGAGGAGAAATGAGTATGATAAAGGCTGTTAAGAAATTTATGGTTACTTTTCATATTTTCACCTTATAGTTTCAAATCAGAGTACCCAAGCTATGCTGCAGAGCACCTTGCTTAAAATGGATCTTGGCAGTTGCTGTGGCAACATGTAATACTTTGACCCTGCGAAAAATGAAATTTCTTAGGAGAAAGCGCATTCTTTCTCAGCTGCACTAGAGCATTTTTTGTACCGTCTTTTACTACTATTTCTTTCCTTCTTATTCTTTGAACCACAGGAGTTCAGTATGAACCTGTAAGCTCCATATACGCCGTCCCCTAAGAAGCCCACGCAGAACCTCTTTGTTGCACAATAGCCCATTGCCCGGAAGTGCCCTCCACATTTCTGTCGGTGTTGCATTTCACCCCTCCCAGCAACCTCCCTCCCTGTGCCCACCCCTGCCAGCCTCTTACCTGCCTTTCACTGCCCTTAGGAAGCCCGATGTCTTTCTCATGTTCTCTACTTACCCCAAACCCCCTACTTCAGTGCCCACCCATATTCACCCTCCTTCAGAGTATATACTATGTTCCAAAGTTACTTGTTCTTTCCCCCTGTCTGCTGCCCCCAACAATCTGCCCACCAATGAAACTCAATTTGCTTTACGGCCTTCAGCTAAGCCAGGTGTTAGAGGGACAGGGTTCTGAGTAAACTAACCCACAAGGAGTGAAAGCACCTGATACTCTCCCTTCACCCTCCCATATATTTCTAATCAGTAGAAATCCAGGCTGGGAAATGTGCACACACCAGCAATTGTCTGTGGCCTGGATATACAATATGGCTCAAAAACAGGTACTACTATTTCTCAAATGCATGCCGGTTGTTTTAATAATAAAATACAAATTCATTTAAAATTGATTCTGATTTCACAGAGGTTTTGTATCATTATGTACTTTCTTAATCAGTGGATACTAAAAAATACAGAAAGATTTAAATGGAGTCCTCAGATTAATCATGGATATATGCAAATAATTTGCTATACAGATTTATTATAGTATTGCAAATATATTGCAAATAATTAGAAGGCAAAAAGTGTAAGGATGGGGGAATTGGCTAAATTAAACATATAATTCATAATACACATAATATATAATGAAATATATATGTATAATCTACATTGTGTGATGTAATAACAACTAATATTTACTGTATATTAACTAAGTGCCACTCTTGTAAAAATTCTACATGAATTAAAGCACAACAGCCTTGAGAAGTTATGATTCCCATTTTCCTGAGAAGGAAAGCTGAGGCACAGAGAAGGTGGCCTTCCCAGGGTCCCCCGTTCTGGGCACAACCCAGACTCAGCTCTAGGTCCTGGGGCTGTTAACCCTCCACTTTACTATTGAAGTAAAAGGCAGGTTATGGCACACTCTCTCCTTTTGTACAAGATGACTCTCTGAGGTCATGTCACATGGCACCCCTCTGCTCGAAACACTCAACAGTGACTGGTAAAATAGAAAAAGAGAAAAGTCAAAGGAAGTATATGCTATCGGAGACAAGATGGCCACCTGCCTGGCCTAGAAACAGCGGGGCCGCCAGTGGTGGGTGAGTCTGCAATTGCCAGTCTGGGGCCCTGAGGCAGCAGCAGGCAGAGGCAGCTGGGAGGAGAGAGCCAGGGGAAACGAGGACTAAAACTGCGGCTAGGGCTCTTTGCCAGGTAAATGACAAGAGACTGGGTCACAACTTGAAACAGAGGCGGGGATGGGCCCCAGCACTTGAAACTGATCGAAGTCATTGCCTTCCACAGGGGCCGAGGGCTACAGCCTGTCTGACATTGGTGGGCAGGTGCCCCACGCAGCCTCATCACCAGGCCTGGCAAGTTCCCTGGGCCGCTGTGATGTGTCTGACACCACCACGGAGCAAGACCCCCCCAATATCCAAAGACCCAGATGGAGGCAGGGCAGAGGCCTGTGGTAGAAAAAGGAATAATCAGAGGAAACAAGAAAAGCACTGGCCTTTGGTGGGTGACCTGGAAGAAAGTGGACATGCCTGCTGCTCTGGAAGTGAGGGGCCTCAGGGAGGACAGGAGAGCGACAGGTGGATCGGGGCCAGACTGTGCAGGACCTTGTGGGCCACATGAAGGATTTTGATTTTAATTTTAAAGGTTAAGCAGGTTCAATTCAAAAAACAAAACCAACATACCAATATTGCCGTAGTCCAGGAACGAGGATGGCCCAATGGCAATGCAGAAAAGGGGGGCGGGATTTAGGAGATAACAGCAATAGAATTCTCACTTTGTTCCCCTGCCTTTGCTTGGCTGGCCCCCACAGTGCTTGGTTGGACATTGTAAGGTCCTGTCAAGCACAATCACTTTCCTGAACTGCTCCACTCTTCCCTTAAAATACAGTAGTAAATGACTATGCATTTTTTAATGTGAAGAGCAACCACCGTACTTAACAGTGACAACTCAATAGTGGCCTCCCCTCCTTCCCTCTGCTGTGTGCGTTGAAGCTTGCAATAAAGTCACGTGTGCTGGAGACCCGTCCCGAAGTTGCTTATACAAAGCCACCCACGTCCATCTTACCTGCTGGTTGACATAGTTTTGACACATTGACGTGGCTAATTGACACAGTGTTTTCCAAATAGAAACGCCACTAAATATGTTTTGTTCTTCCTTCATATTTTTAATGGAATTATAGATATCCAAGATTCACTTTTTTCAATGTCACTTTTATCTCCAGAGACCCTCTTGACCCAAGTCTAGTACATGTTCTACACAGTTTGCAGGTCTCATTTATGCAAACGAGTGTTTTTCTGATTACCCAGGATGCAAGTTTACTTCATCATAGTGCTCTGCTCCAGGTGTGGGTGTTCTCAGTTTCCGTGCCCCATTTTTTAATTAAAGGAAATATTCTTAGCACTCTGCCTTTGAGGGGAAGGTGGGCAGTCCGTTGCCGTGGCACAAAGAATAGCTGTTGCTGGTGTCATGGCCGCCATGCTGTGCACGCGGTACACCTTTGCCACTCAGCTTACAGGGTCTGACTACAGTATAGCAATGTCATTGTTTGTCACAGTGTCCTGGTTTTCCTCATTTTTCTTGCTAAAGATGAGAAGATGAAGGAGAGTGGGGAGAGAAGTAACCATTGTGGAGACAGGGAGGCTCCTGTCTGTTTGGTGGGATGTGGCTGAGGCCTGGGGAAGGGCAGGCGATCTCATGGTGCTTTGTGAGGGTAGGGGCGTGGAAATGAGCTGCACCAGTGCTGGGGGTTCCTCTCTGGAAGTATTCAAGTGAGAGCAGACTTGGAATTCTCCTGCAAGTAATAAACACCATTCAGTGGTATAACTGCACATTACATACTAATGAAAGTTAATATTCAAGCCTAATAATGAAATACATTTATATGTAAAAAGTTTGATATTCCTTAGTAAAAGGAATTGTATGTCCATCAAACTCTTTGCTTAGATCAATTCACAGTGGGAAGGCAGGAAGAAGAGAAAGTGGCACAGTTAGCAGTTAATAATTTGTGATCGGTCTGTAGGTAAGTGTTACCCTCCCTCATTACTGCCCGTCAAATACACTGTGAGTCAGAGCTGGGGATGGAAAAACGGTAGCAGGAGTCAAAAGTGATATAAAGGAATACAAGTTAGTTCTTTTCTTTCTCTTATTTTGCCATGTGACCGGCTTAGATATATCCTTCACTGGCTGAGCTTTAGGATGTATGTGCATATGTATGTGGGGGATCTGTGGGACTTTTTATTTTAAGTCATTATGTGCATTGTATTGGTATAGATTTTTAAAATTAGTCTTCTACATAAATCTTTAATAAATTAAATTTTAAACTGATGGGAAAGTATGAAAAGCCAAACCATTTTGGAACCAATTGTTGTTCTTGTTGTTATTGTCATTAAAAAATGGAGCAAGCACTAGAGGGGTGTCCGGGAGAAAGTGGCAGTACATCCCGTCCCCCTCTCCCGCTCCCCACCCCAGCCCTTAGTGGGGAAAGCTGCTGTAACTGGTCTGTGAGTTCCTTTTCGTTTTGGGGTGGAAGAACATGTCAGCATTTGGAAAAAGTGTTGGAGAAACTGTGGAGCATGCTGGCTAAGAATGTATGTGCTTCAGAGTCAGACTCTTTGAGATCAAATCACAGCTTACTGCTCTGTGCTTACTCGCTGGACGTCAGAAGGGTTAATACTCATT
This sequence comes from Macrotus californicus, assembly GCA_007922815.1. Taxonomy (NCBI): domain Eukaryota; kingdom Metazoa; phylum Chordata; class Mammalia; order Chiroptera; family Phyllostomidae; genus Macrotus; species Macrotus californicus. Next base: position 21,619 of record VMDR010000138.1, read on the forward strand.
AAAACACTTAGAAGTGTATCTTGCACATAAAAATACTCGATAAATGTTGCTAGTAGTAATCTCTTACAAATAGAGTAAACCAGATGGGTTAAAGTTTTCTGTGACTTTATTAAAGTAACAGGATTCTGCTTGGTATAATGATTTTTAAATTCAGGATTTGGGTGTAAGGATTCAGTGTAGTGATATTTTTCTGACTGATAGTCTCACTAGTCAGTGAGGTAATTTTAGATTTTCCAAGCAGTCATTTTCAGATTCACTGAAATCATAGAAACGAAGAAGAAAGGAGTGAGCCGAAGTAGAAATGCCTAGATCCTCAGTGAAAGTTGGAAAATATAGCATACTGAATTTACACAGTGGTGGGAGGGGTAGCAGTAATCAAAAAGCAGCCTTGCTCAAATGATTTCCTGCTGCCTATGGCCTAGCCTCCCACAGAGGGAGACCATCAAATGTGAAAAGTGACGTGGGGGTGAGAGTCAAGGAAACTATGAGCATTAACCAAAGGGCTTGAGTGCTTGGGCCAGACCTCCAAAGTGCTCAAAAACTGAGGGGAGATGGGCCCCAGGAGCTCACTCTCCATACCTCAGTATTCAGCAAACGGTTGGTTCCATTCAAACATGAGGTTTAATTTTTTAAAGGAAAAGGAACTAGCATAAGGTCCTTGGTAGACTGAGAGAAAAAGAAGGAATGTAAGAAAAAGACAAATAAAAAACATAGGTCAAATGGGAAGTTACCCAAGAAACAGGGAAGGCCCAGACAAATTATAGTTCTTTATAACGAAGTTCTTCACAATGTCAGAGCATTCACAAGCACATTCATATATCTCTCTGACAAGAAAAAAGCTGGGGACAGATAGAGAAAAAGAAAAAAGAAGAGATGTGTTTTTAAAGATGATACAAGTCAACAGACAGAGATGAAAAGTGATCTCTCAGATCTTAGGAAAAATAGTAGAGAAAAATCAAAAGATTACAGAGATTGGAACCATATTAGAAGAAACAAAAAGAAAAAATCATAACTGAAAACATCTAAGGAAATACAGTGATCAGACTAAAGGAAACCCTACAAAATGAAAGGAAAATATAAAATAGATATAAAATCATAAGAAACAAAGAGAAATAGAGAAAATTATAATTATGGAAGATTATCAAAGAAGAGCCTATACATGCAAATTTTATGTTCCAGAAGAAGAAAACAAATAGAAAAAGATTCGTATATAATATGAACACATGGAACAATCATATCAATAGAATACAACTTGATTCTTCCAGCAGAAGAAACTTTTCTTCAGAGAATTGAATTTAAAAATAGAAAGGGCACACACAGTGCCTCAGGAAAATCGATATAGAATAATACCAAAATATATCTCAGTAAAGCTACTGAATCAAGGAAAAAGAAAATCATATTGGCATCCAAGCAGAGAAAGAAAGTAACAATCAACATGGAGAAAAATTTAACCTGGCTTCAGATGTCACTATGGCTATATGTAATGCCAGCAAACATTGCAAACATCTCTAAGTCCTGAGAGAAGAAAGTGGGATTGAACCATTTTAATACCCAGCCAAGCTGTCTTTCAAATGTACAGGCCAGTGGGCATTCTTAACAAACAAGGTTACAAGAAGTGAGCAGACATCCATCTATTTTAAAAGAGTAGTAGCTCAAAATTTCAGAGCCAGTGTTGAGTGATAGAAAAATATAGCCAATATAGTATAACCTGTGAACCCTCAATAAATGTTGCCCTCAAGGCCTGATTTATAAAGTGTGTGTTTTTCTTTGCTTTTGCCTTTCATTTGCATCAGCTGACAGATGTAACTTGGAGACTTAAGTCCAAGAAGAAAAAGTGGGAAAAATCAAATATTGCATCAGTGGGAAAGATCATTTTTCAATATTTGTTTTTCTTTTAGGTATAAGTCACAAGATGATGACATATCTCAAAAAAACATTTTGCCAGAAAGTAAAAAAAATTATACTCTAACATGTTCACCATGGGCTTTTAGTAGATACTGAAATGAACTATTAGAACACATTTCTTTCTTAATTCAGGTTAGCAAAAGAAAAGTTGGGATTTAAAGGCTAGTAATTTTAAATTATCCTCAGTAAATCCATAGACTTGTCTACTGACCTTAGTTATGCATATTTTCATAGTCTATTCCCTTATTTCTAGCTATGTCCACTGAATCATTTATGGGATGCATTGCAATTCATCTTTAATATTCAGTTAAGTCATACATGTCACCATGCAACAGATTTTTAAATTCTATCGCATCTCAGATTAGGAGGAAGAAAAATAAAGAAAGCTAGCTGGAGAAAGACACCAAGACATGCACACTCATATGCATGCTCACACTCGTGCACCTCTTCATCCTGCTCCGGTGTATTCTTCCAAAGATTGCTTCCCCCTTCCTCACTTGTCTGTAGCTTTTAGAGATGAATGGATTGAGCCACCAGCCCTTCCCTTTCCCAGCCTGTGGTCATCGGTTGTTGAGCACAGCCGTGATTGCATCTGAAGGGAGAAGGAAACCCAGGAACCAGGGATGCTCACGGTGACCAGGGCACTCTGTGATACAGATCATCCTTCATTCCTATCTTCATAATCATAGGGATTCTATCCAGCACCCAGGTACCTAGCCCTTTTGGGGAAGTGTCTTAAACCATAGACATGCTATGAATTGTCCTCCAGTCACAGTTTGTTCTGCTCAAAACCCACATCCTGATCAAGAAAAGGATGCAGGGTTAGCACAGTGTGGACATTGTGACCGAAGAGGATAGAACAGGTACCCTACTTCACTGGTGCTGAGAACTGTGTCATCGGGATTTTAAAGAAACAGAGTGTTGTCACAGGAACTGCCTTGCCCAGATGCATGAGGACAGACGGGGTACCTTCTTCAGTTTGTGACTGTTTCCTCTTATTTTATTATCTGGTTTTCAACCACATGTAACAAACTTATCTTTGTGATGAATAGACATTATTCTGGGATTTGTTAAATTCAAAACAATCATTTCTGTGGTACAAAAGAGAGAGACAAATAAACTGTCTTTTTTTTTTTCATTTTAGATAACTTACATTCGACAAGAATATGAAACAAAATTCAAAGGGTTGATGCCAGTGTCTCTGAGACAGGAACTTGAAGACACCATTTCCTCCCTAAAATCCCAGGTAATTACTGGAAGCGAGGCATTTTCCAAGGGTTTTGGCGATGTGTATACCCTGAAAAGAGACTTGCAAATAAGTTTGATTCTGAATTGATGTCAGAAACCAACGGGAGGTCATAGCATGGCCTACGCCCCAGGATGACTGGGTTTTGTTTTGCTTTTTTAGAAATTTTTTTCTTACTAGTGTAAGAACTCATTGTCGCAATAAGATTTTCCTAAAAGCACCCTTGAAAGTGCGAAGTTCAGTTATGGTCACTTTCATTCACATACAGGCTGCACACCTGTGCAGCCACACCCTTTTATTTGTGGTACCAGGCCCTGCAGGCCGTTGCTCAGCACATCGCTGATTGCTCAGAGCGGACAGGTAGAGCAACTGAAAGCGTGGTTTCGCTATAGAAGCATCTTTGTCCTGGTGTATTTTATGTGGTTGTTAGATGTAACTAGGCGCACTTTAAATTCAAGACAGAGTAATGACAAGGTTTTCAAACAGTTGGGTTAAGTAGTTCTTGCTGTGATGTGTAGTTCTTGGTTGTTTACAAAATATAGTGACAGATAACATTGGTTTAAATTTATATACTTAAAGTTATTTTAAAACTTCCAACAAAACTGTCCTCTACATATTGAACTTGGATAAAGTTCTGTGAACATATATACTTCTATATGCCAGTCTAATGAATTTTTTTAGCTCTAACGTGAGAAAGGGTTCATTTAGTCCCATTCCTGACACACTTAGAAATTTAAGACATACGTTTTTTCCTAGGACAGTCATGTTCCCTCTATGTTTCTAAGAACCCTTGCATGGCTGAGATTGCTTAAAAACAATAGGTGGGACCCAGCATAGCCAAAAACCATGTTGAAAAAGAAGAAGAAACTTGGAGGACTTAGATTTTCCAATTTCAAACCTTGCCACAAAGCGCCAACAACCAAGACAGCGTGGCGCTGGTTAGAGAAGAGACACACGGGTCAGCGGGACAGAATTGAGAGCCCAGAGAAACAAGTGTTTACATTATTGGCTAACTAATTATTAACAAGGGCCCCCAGACAATTTGGTGGGGAAAGAGGGAAAGAATGTTGCTGTGGTACTGGCTAGTCCACACGCAGGAGAGGAAGTGGGAGCCCTTACCACGCGGTGTACCCAAACGAACGCAGAATGGATCATAGACCTGAACATTGGAGTCCAGACTGTAGAACTCTTAGCGGAAGGGGTAAATCTTTGTACCTTGGGTGAGGTAAGAGTGTTTTTCAACGATGAGACCAAAACGCAGCAGCAGAAGGAATACACAAACGAATTTCACTTCATCGAAATGCAAAACTTTGTGCTTCACAAGGCACCATTTGGAACTGAAAGGACAAATCATGGAACAGGAGAAGATATTTGCAAGTTATCCATCTGAGAAACTTAACATTTTTTGTGTGGAAAAGCTCCATGAGGGAAAGCTGTCTTTGCTCTCCTTGCGTGAACGGTGCCTGCCACGTACCAGATGCTCAGGAAGTGTGCTTACAGCTAAAACGGTGGTATGGTTTGATGACACATTAGCCATTTATAAAGTGTAAGACTAAATGGGGAGCAAATTCTAGCCATTCCTTTTGTATGTTTCTCAGCAGAAAGCCTCTTATCTGAAAATGAAGTGTTCATTCTATCAACCCTTCTGCCTCCGTAGCCTATTGCTTCTGCAGGTGAAGTTTTGCTGTGCTCGCCCTCACATAGAAATCAGTCCTGCAGGAGAATGTTAACATAGAAAGGGTTAAGTCATCTCTATTTACATGAAAAGCTCTCCTCAAGGTGTGGTTTACCCATTAACTTTGTAGGAGAGCTTCCATAGGGTCAGCTCTGTAGGACCTGGCACCTTTCGAAGAGTTTTTTTAAGAAAAAAAGAAAGGAAGGAAGGAAGAAATCTGATACCCACCTGCAGGGCTTCTGTTATCATTCATATCATTTCACTGTAATAAAAGCCACTCCAGCCTCCTGAAGCTGGATGTTGACCCAGAAAGGGAGCAGCGCTGCCAGCTGCAGGTGGTGGGGCCCCAGCATGGCAGCTGCACGGGGGAGTCTCGGCCGTAGAGTGAGCAAATTTAGTTTGAAAGCACAGGTGCCCGTGTTTTTTGAAAATTGTTGGAATTCCGATTGCAAAGCGTGGTGGGGGGAGGGAAGTTGAATCAGTGTAACCGTTGCCTCTGTCAAAATTATCAATTGTCCTGGGGGTCACTGGAGCGATTGGATAAAATTAAGATGTCGGTGATTATACAAATAAGCAACCTGGAGGGGACTGCCTGGGTATGTACCCATTGAGAGACTGTCCTTTCCTCTCCGGCGAGCACATTTTCTCTTCTGCTAGCTGTACTCTTGCATAACTGTGTTTCAGAATCAAGCGTTGCCATGGTTTCAGTTCAGACCAAAAAGGCAAGAGTAAACAATTCCAAAATGATCAGATACCACTGACTCTTGACTGCATCGAGCCACAGCATGCGCTGTCCCCCAACCATTTCTATTTGGTTTTATAAGGTGCTTTTGAATTTATACCTGCTACAGGTATTTTTAGTAGTAATAGAAATTTATGCTTCAGAATAATCAAACCACATTGTAAAGATCTGACAAAAGACTAAGCTAAGCCACCTAGTTGCTCCATCCCTCTGCCCACCCAAGAGCGGAGACCCAGGTGGGGTGGTACCAGCTATGAGCTCTGCCCAAAGCAGGCAGTTCTGTTAGTCACTTCACGTCATCCACATAACCTTGGGAAGTAGCTGTTCTTAACCCCATTTTGCAAATGAGGCAACAGGAGTTTTAGTAACTTTCCTAGAGCCATAAAGGCCAAACCAGGCATTGAACCCAAGTTGGACTGACTCCAGACAAAGCTCAGGCTCTTTCCACTACAAAATTTTGTCTCTTCAACCTCAAGGTTGGGTTGAGGTTTCCAGAAGGCAGTAATTTTCTTTCCACTCACTCATTCATTTATTAACCAGCTAGTGAATGCCAGCTCTAAGCCCAGCCCTGTAAAAGGAACTGGGGACTCAAGAGACGATTAAATGTCATCCTTGCCGCAGAGAGCTCTAGTTTGGGGGAGAGATTTGAAAACAAATAATCACAAAGCCATGCGAGAAGTGCAAATGAATAGAGTACAGGAACACAGAGGAGGGTCGCAGACTGTCCCAAGGGTGGGGGCAGTGAGCAGTTGGGAGGAGTTGAAGATTTCATAGACGAGGTGTCCTTTCAGCTGAATAGTGGAGGATGACTAGGAGATAGTTAACTGACCATTCTAACAAGAGAAAAGGCTGGTGCCCACCAGCAACGGAGTATGCAGGACATGGTATTAAGGTGGGGGTGGGGAGAAGGGCGTGAGGAAAGATGGAGCTGCAGAGAGGGGCTGGAGCCAGAGCAAAATGGCTCTGCAATATGGAGCTTGAACTGAATTTTGTAGCCTCTGATGGGTTTTCAGTAGGGAAGTGAAGTGATCGGAGGTAAAAACACAACACTCGCCTTCTGCAGATCCTCTGAGTTTTCTCTTGGGAGCTGTCTGGAGTTAAATGAAGTCCTGCCGTACTATTTGCACACTCTTACCATTTAGGCCACTTTCACCTCTTCTCATCCAAGGTGTCTTTTCTAGGTTAACTTTCTGCAAAAGAGAGCATCCATCCTTCAAGAAGAACTGACCACATACCAAGGCGGAAGGTACAGCTCTTGCCCAGAATGCCTTGTGGTTGTTTGTATTGTTTTGCACCTGTGAGTCTCCTGGTTTGACACTAAAGTCTTCATTAAAATTCTTAAACATAATATCAGTTTTGGGGAGAGAATCTTATTTTTAGTAATAGCCTTTCTTTGAGGAGTCACCCACCTCTCGTAGTCATGCTGCTTAGTCAGGACACCCTGAACCAGATGAGAGAGTTCGCAGGTGCCTGGCAAGTCCAGGCCTCACCTGCGCTGTCACAAGAAGGTGCTGTCTCGGAGCCCAGTTGCAGGAATAGGGAGGCAGCGTCATCCTTTTAAGGTAGTGAGATGATGGAGTTCTTAACACGGTGGGCCTCCTCTTCAAAGTCCTGCGTACCCTGGAGGTTTGGAGCTGGTACAGATGTTCTCCAGACCAAAACAGACCATAGCTCAGGGATGTCACAATGCTCATTGCAACTTCCAGGCCCCAGCTGTACTTCCCGGGGGTGCACAGGGCCTTTCTGTCAAACGCTCCCAGAGATACCACGACATCGATTATGTTTACCTGCTCTAATTTAGTCCGACCACCTTCCTTTCAGGACAGTGAAAGACTGAACCACTGATTTGGCATCAAACTAAAAGTAAAGACCAGTGAATCATTTACTTTTCAAAAGATTTCATTGCTTGGTGAAGACAGGAGCGAACCCCTCATAGGCATAAAGGGTGAAATTTTGATACAAAATATTCTTTTTAACCGCCTTCCAGCTTCTCTTGACTTAGAACATGTTTTATCACAGGCATGCCCATTAAACATAGACCTCTAACTGAAATGTTTTATTTCCAGGTGACCGTGTGAGGGCTCACCCAAGTGACGCAGGGCATAAGATGAGTGTGGTGTCTGGGCCGTGCTGTGACATCTGGCAGGTTTGAGGATGTGGAGAGTGTGAAGCAAACTGTGAGAACTGTGGCTTTTTTTAATACTTAAATGTAATTAAGATCATAAAAACATGCATCACTCATACACCGATGGGGTGGTTTTATTTGTGTCTGCCTAAGTTATTTTTTTTAACATCCCTTTATTTTTTATTTCCATGCTTGTGTGTGCTTGGATATGTACTGAGAATTGCTTATATTGGGAAAAGAAACGATTTCCTGTAACTTCCTGGTTCACGGTCATGCACAGAACTGCACCAGTTGCATATGATCCAAATCACGTTTGTAGTGTCAGATCAAGAATTTTAACGTGTTTATATTGTTTTCATGTTCATATTCATATTTTATTAAAGTATTGTTTTGTACTTGTCAATTTTATTTCTACTTTTTGTTGCATCTCATTTGGTAAAACAAACAGGACATCTGCATGATATTTTTTTCCCTAGAAAGTACTGGCAATCTCAAATTGTACCCTGGGGAAAAATACCTAATGTCATGTCAAAGAGCAAATCCATATGTAGCACATTTATTCAGCATAGAAGTCCCTGGGTCGTCTGCTGTCAGTCCAAGTACTTGCCATGTTGGTGTCTAATCTGATCCTGGACTCCAGGGACAGAAGAGTATAAGAATTTTAGGTAGCAACTATGGTTTTATTGTTATTTTCTTGTCTCTCTCTTTGTGATTGTTGTCTTAATTATAATATCAATTGACACTCTTTTAAATGCCTAAAAGTGTAGGAGTGTGTTGGGAAGGATACTCAGCATACTGGTGAATGATAGCACCATGAGCTTCGATGGGCACCTTTCTGTCACTGAGAAAATACGGTGTCGTTCCCCTGCGCGGGTGTTTCAGTTACTACCCAATGCCAATAAGCTGTTAACTGCTGATTGGTGAACCCTCATTTGCCAAGGAAATTTTGAATTGCAGAGGACGGATGTGCAATGTTCTTTCGACCGCATTGTGGTGCGTGCCGGGGACCCTTTGAGACACTTAACAGTCTGGACCCTGCACAGGGCTGTAATCATCTGGGTCGCCATAAAAGGTCAGGGCCAGATGTCTGTGTACGCTTCTTCAAAATTCTTCTCTCGTTCCCACGCCCAACTCTGTTGTTTGCTGCCCAAGGCTTAATTACCCTTTTTTTGCACTGTAACTGAGACAAGGAGATGATAAGGAAGTAACAGGTTTTGCAGCCACTGCCAAAGCCAGGGCCAGGACCAGCCCCAGCACTGCCGTGCGGCCGGCCATCAGCAGGCGGCCTCACGTTCTGCCGCTAAATCATCCTTGCCCTGTCGCCACTCTGCCTGGTCTTGTTCGCCCTGACACCTCCTCCAGAAATATGTCTCCATCCTTTGAAAGATTAGGTTTTTCTTGCACTTACAATAAATTATAGCCCTGGCTTAGAAAATATTCAGGGAAAAGCAAGGTTGTAGCAGATGCTATTGAAACCACCTAACAGATGAGGACAGTTAGTTGGTACTCAGACTGTGATTTAGTGCTCGGAAGGGAGAGATTAAGGCCGCATGATTAATTCTAAGTACTTCTCTACAGACCATGAAAACAGGCTGAAGCTCGGCAGATTTCATTAGTAATGTCACTCGCTGCTGGAGTGAACATACTTTGTGAATTGTATTGTCTGCTGGACTTGGAACTCCCACTCAAGAATATTTGTTTTCCATGAGTAAATATCAGTAGGTGTTTTGGAAAGTTGCCTGCTATTCTTTCTTTTCCTTATTTCAAGGGTTATGAAATTACAAACACTGGCGAACCTTTGACATTCCCCAGATCCTGTTTCCTTTCCGAAGCGTGTCATATGCATCTGAGAGTAAGTGGACTGAAACTTGAGGTCACTTTGATTGTGTGTGATAGGGGTACGTGGCTGACACTAATGTTTTCAGGAACGTTCTCAGATAAAGGAAGAGAAAGGAAAATTACACCTGGCATGTTTAAAATTCCTTACCGAATGATCACGACGCACACAAATCGGTACTGAAAGAAAAAGCAAGTGCTCAGGAAATAAATGATAAACATTGTGCTTTATTAGAAAATCATCTAAGATTTCTTCCTTCCTTTTATCTGGCGGAAGATCAAGTGTTCATCACAAACCTATTTTAGTTACATTCTGAGTTATTATTATTGGCTGCTGCACCCAAGTCATCCACCTGTGCTTCTTCTATCTCAGCCTGTGACTGTCAACAGGTAGTGGCTGGAGGCAAGCTGAGCAGAAGAACAGCTGTGGGATCACAGTGGGTTGGTGTGCGTTAGTCTCCAGTTATGGGATCAAGCATGAGAAGGGTTAACATGAAAATTACCTGTCAGTCATCCCCCTATGTCATGGTTCTGTTGGAGCCCACCATTTCTGCATACCCAAGCAGTGAGCCACTGCAGGGGTCCAACCCCTCACTTTGTAGCCTCCCCACTCAACAATCAAGTCCTCAGAGGGTGGCCGTCCATAGCACAATGAGAGGAAAGGAGGACTGAAGAGAGGGAACAGAGAATGGATGGACTTGCTTCATAGTTTGTGCACAAGAACTGACTGGGGACGCAAAGGAAACAGCTCATATTCAAACATTACCCTGTAACGCCACCCATTAACAGTGACTTTTTCAGAACTGAGCATGTGCTTACGGTGGTGAGCAACCTCACTGAGGGACTCTGCAGAGAAAGTGCGGAGAGAAGCAGCTGAATTAACAATTAACAGCTCCCTTATTGAAGTGCATCACCATCCACCGAAGGCAGTGGTGTCTTCGTTTTCCTTCTGAGAGTAAAAAGGAAAGGTAAAACATCAAAACTAGTGGGAGAAAAGTTTCAGAACACAAGGTCATTTTAATTCATGGTTTCCTTTAAAGAACTATCTCCTCTCAGCTTTCATATTTTGTTCAGAAAGGTTGTCTCTTTTAAGCCTTGTCATTAAAGGCAGTTTGTTCTTTAAAGTGAATTATCAAAGGGTGTAGAAATTGCAAGTTACTGAAACTAAAATGCATGATCAATTTTAAGTCTGCTAACTAAAGCTTACTTAAAATTGGATGTGCTTTTGTCCCGGCAGCCCCTTTGATAAAACCAGAAAAAGATACATGGTTGGTCAATTCAAAGTAGGAAGGGAAGATAATTAGATAAAACTTTTTTACCAGTGATTGAAGTGGTTCTTGGATGTGGAGGCTTGATTAGGAAGCTGTGGGATAGGCTGTAATGGTATCTTTGAAAAGTAAAAATTTTGATCCCAGATTTTTACCTGTGTTAACATTCTTCACCCTGTTGTTTTAAGAATGGGATCAAACTTCAGATCATATTATTTACCTCCCACCTGGAGGAAGAGAAGTGTCATTTGCAACATAAGACTGGAAGAATTGTAAAATCTGGATCCCTCACCAATATCTACATCAGCTGAAAATTCACTCTTCTAGACATTTCAGTTTTAAGCAAGGATTTGCATCAGGCAAATGTTTTAAAACCAAAGGCCCAAGATGTTGCTGTAGATTCTGCTGTTTTTAGAACTGAGCTTAGTCTAGACGTCAGGCTAATAAATACTCTTATATCCTCTTTGGGAGTCTCCCATTTAAGAGAGGTCTCGTGGAAAACAGCTAGTTGGACGCACAGATTTGACAGAGCAGAAAGAAGGGGCTGCCTGGTAAGAAGCCTGACACATTGAACTAGCTGAAATGCAGGCATGAGTGAGGCCATTTTGTCCCCACTCCGTTTACTTCAGCTGGAAAAGAAGAGCAGTCCTTCAGTCGAGTCCACCGATGAGTTTTGTTTCCCGAGGTGATTCTCTTCACTTACCCTGGCCTCACTTTCCTAACCTGCCACATAAAGGAGCACAACTAGAACAACGTTCGCCAACTCGAACACTGTATCCCTCTGATTCAGTGTTCCTCACACTAGTGCTCCATCAGCTCTGCTCTGTATGATTCATCGTGAAGTATTCAGATGTCGCACTTAGGAACAATAGTATGCTGTATGCCCCCTTGAAGAGTCAGGTTTACATTACCCACTCAGTCCCTCGTTCATTTAACAAATAGTATTGGTTGCCTACTACGTGCTAGACAGCATGTTAACTACCTCCAGTTTAGTGGCTTACCACAGTCATTTATCACTTCTCTCCACACTGAGAGCGGACCAGGCTCCGCGAGGCCGTCCTCCGTTGGGTTGCAGCAGCCGCAGTCAGGTGTAGGCTGGGGCTGTAGTCACCAGAGGCTCAGTGGGCTCGAGCCCACGATGGCTCACTCACAAGGCAGCTGTCGGGAGCCCTCCAGAGCAGGCCCAGCAAGACACCCGACATAGAGGTCACTAGCCACGCAAGACCTGGACCCAGCAAAGGCGCAGCCTCACATCCACTGTGCTCTGTCAGAGATGGGGCCCACCGGGGTCAGGGGAGAGAACGTGGGCCCAGCGGTGTCACAGAGCCAGTGGCCATCTCTAACCTGCCGCACCCTGTAGCAAAGAAACCTGTCTAAATTTCTTGCCCCTGGAATGTCTCCTGAAACAATCTAGTCCGTGGGATTGTCCTCCTGTGGTCCACATATTTTACTGTATGGATTTCTGTGAAATATCGAGAAACCGGAATCTTGGTGATGGCTAAAACATTTCTTCCTCTGCAAAACCCCATGAATCTATGTTGTATTTCTACAATCACGGGTTAAATGATGGATTTGGAAACTCCGCTCAGCAAGCCCCAGGTTAGGAACTTTAATAAGGCCATGTCTTCCTCTGTGATTCCTTCGAAAGATGGCAGCAGCCTCAGCTGTGTGTTTCTTTAACTCTGCTCTGTGCGGGGCTTGGCACGTGCTGTTTGTCATAATTTTCTCAGCAAGTGTGCTATTACAAAGGCCCAGCAGAACCCAGGCCCCACGCTTAGCATGGCTTCTCTTTCTCTCGTGGAAATACTGCGCACATGGAAGGAAGGATGTGAACTTGCTAAGCCTCTGAGGGAAAATTTCCTGAACCACAGAACACTTAAAAACGACTCAACCAAGTAGAGCATAATCATCCAGGTAAACAAATGAATCAGCCTCCTAATTGCCCCATTAGCTTTCTCACTGCTGCTGAGTTATCTCTACTGATGCCACTTAACCCAGCTCCTGGACCTCCCTGTTCTCAGCTTGATCCTGGGTGGGGGATATAGGTGTGTGGAGGAAGCCTTGGCCACAGGTTTGCCCTGGAACGTTATCTCCAGTTCTCACTGAACACTGCCGATTGCGGATGGTCCACCCAGCCCGATGATCAGCACGTTTGAAAGCATCACAAGGGTGCGTTTGGCTGCAGCACAGCTCTCTCCAGCAGGCAGAGCCTGACCCTCGGGGGTGCAAGGAAAATAGAAAAGACATTGTTTCCTTAGGAAGTGGAAGTATTTTCCTGACAGGGTGGGAGAGACTCCTGAGCATCCGGTACTTCTGGCAGCAGGATCAACATCGCCTGAGATTTCCCAAAAGTGAGTTTGCATCACGCAGTGTCGCTTCGTGCCAGCTGCCAGAGCTGTCATGTACCTGACATCCTGCCCTGCTTCCCACCCCCGTGTTGCTCTCCAAGTTCAGTGTAAACTTGGTTCCAGTCCGGTTTCCCTGGAACACTCACGTTTTCTCCCAGCAACTGCAGTGTCACAATCCTGTGCGAAATCCTTTCCCGAACTGATCATTTGGCCCGTGACATATCATTGTGTTTGTAATAAAAATATTTACCCAAGCTGGGCGTAGTGGTTGCTGCGAGAAGCCTGGATGGGATTGCCTCACTGCGGCGGTGGCTGCTCCTTCGCAGAGTCGGGATCTGCCGGCAGGGCTCGGCCTCGGTGCTGCCTCTTACAGTGTGAGGGAACCTTTCTCCGGCTGGGTTCCCATTCGTGTTATCTGATTTTCTTCTAAAGCATTTTTATTTATGCATTTAGGCATGTGAAGAGGGAAGCTGCTAGAATACAAATTGGGCAGATTAAGGGAATACTTTTTCTTTTAAAATGCTTTCTACAATCTTTTGGAGGGTGTGTGCATGTGCGCACACGTGTGTGTATGTGTGTGTGATTGTTTTAATAGGCTAATTAAGATAGCAAACCTAAGTAGACCTCCCACTGCTGGCCCCTGCTATTAGGTACTTTGCCTAAAACCATGTAATGCTCACTCTCTCTGCCTTTTTATTGGTAGAGGGGAAAGATTAATTGGCCCCATGTCCATCTCACATTGTAATTATTGTTCTCTCTCTGATATAACCTCTAACATATGAGGAGCATTTTCACTTCAAGCAAACTGTAAATTGAACTCGGCTCTTCAAAACTTGAATAAACCTGCTCCAAAATTAAATGTACTGCAGACCTCTGCTGAGTGCCTCGCGCGAGCCTGGGACTGGGAGACGTACAAAGACTCACTCCTTGCCTGTAAAGAGCTTGTGATCGTTGGGGGAAATAAGGCCTATAGAGAAGAGGAAGGAAAAAAACAACATGAGCGAGAACATGATCTGTACAGGAGAAGTGCCCAAGATGACGGGAATTCCAACGGAGCAATAACACTGTGAAATCAGTTCTCATAGGAGGAGGGGACATTCAGGCTGGGCTAGCGCAGGGTTTCAGCAGGTGGAAGTGTGAGGAGTCCAAGCCAGTAAAGTCGTTCAGGTCACCTGATCACATCGTGCTGGGAGGGAAGTCATGGGAGAGAAGATTAAAAAGGTGTGTTGGAGTCAGATTAGGGAAGTGGAGGGGAACCACGCTCACTGACCACCTTCAGCCCTGGGCTGGGCCTCGGGCACGTGATTCAGGGCTTTGGAGTCGGAGGCTCGGGACCTGGGCCAGTTGCTTAGCTTCTCTGAGTCTAAGTTTCCTTATCTTAGAAAATAGAGGAGAGAGTAGAACAAGGTTGTGAAAATTAAATGAGATAATGCGTTCAACGAGTCTAACAAGCAATAAACATTCAATACGTGAAAGCTATTTTTATCTTCTGACAATCCTTAATAATTCCATGAGATAAGTGTTATTTATACTTGAGGAAACTGAAGCAAAGAGAAGTCTGGACATTTGCCCAAAGCCATAATTCTAGTATATGATGAAAGCAGAAATTGGAACTGATACCTCCCTAATTCACTCACTTTTGCCCCTTTTACAATATTGCATTGCCTCCATGCATGGATGAGGAGAGGTTTGGACTCTATTTTATAAGCATCAGGGAGCAATTTAAGAGTTTTGAGCAGGGACGTGACACGATCAGAACTTGCTGTGGAGCATTTGCCAAGCAAGTCCATGAGGCAGGCTGGAGGCAGAGAACAAGTTAGGAAAGGTGTACAGGAGTCTAGGATGGACCACATCCCCGGGGAGAGAAGCATCTCTCTGTGAGTCGAAAGTAGGTCAAAGATTCAGCAGCTTCCGAGGCACCTGAATGAATGAGATGATTGTAGGAGAGAAAGAAAAAATGTGGGGCCAAGGTTTCTAGCCTAAAAAGATGCAGGGTAGAGATTTGAGTTGGAGGAAGAATGATGAGTTTGGATTTAGACATACACTGAGCTGCATCAGGTAACTGGACACCTGGGTCAGGGCCCAGCGATTTGTCAGTCAGGAGCATGGGGTGAGAGCTGACGCTGAGACAGCTGACAGTTTTACCAAGAGAGGGAAGGGCCTGGGGGACACTGGAAA
Organism: Macrotus californicus; assembly: GCA_007922815.1. Lineage (NCBI taxonomy): Eukaryota > Metazoa > Chordata > Mammalia > Chiroptera > Phyllostomidae > Macrotus > Macrotus californicus. Next base: position 36,942 of record VMDR010000138.1, read on the forward strand.
TGAGAGGAAGAGAGATAGGAGGGGGCTGGGAGGGAGTGCACCACTGGGAAGCTGCAGAAAAGAATTTATTGCCCTGGCTGGTATGGCTCAGTGGCTTGAGCACCTGCCTGTGAACTGAAAGGTCATCTGTTCAATCCCCAGTCAGGGCATGTGCCTGGGTTGCAGGCAAAGCCCCCAGTTGGGGGCGTGGGAGAGGCAACCAATTGATGTATCTCTAACACATCAATGTTTTTTTTTTTTTTTAAAGAATTTATTAAAGAGTTTTTAAAAGAGAAGTAAGGTAGGAGAGGGCTGGTTGCACAGCAAGACAGAGGGCACTTCTAGGATGGCTAAGAAAACCTGTTGAACTTGCCCTTGAGGAGGAAGTCAGAGGGAGCAATGAATTAGAGGCAAGAGCTCACGTTCTCTGAGGGTCCTAACTGAAGGGCGTGGCACCTCCCAGACTCTCCAGTCCTGGGATAAATGGCGGAGAGCGGCTTTCCTCCCTTGACTCCCCCTGTCAGTTTGCACTTGGCAATGGCTCCACCAGGCATTAGCCCCACCAAAGCACCGGAACTTGTGCAGGCCGGCCAGGTGAAAGGGTATCCTGCATTATCGATGAAAATCTAGGGAAATGTTTTCAAAAGTTCAGCTCTGCTCCCATCTTCAGTTAGCCCCAATTCGTGAGTTGTGCAGAGTTGCTAAACGAAGTCTGCCATTTTGCAAGCCAGCCCTCTGGATAAATCATGAAAATAAAACTGATGGTTCTTGAGGAACATGCCTCAACATTAAAATAACTTTGTTTATGTTTCTCAGTGATATGGAATTATCATTATTTTTCAGACGTTTTTGATTTAACAACAACAACAAAAAGTCAAGTTGAACTTGATACTTAGGTAGAACTTAACCTTGAATTAGTAGTCTACGTACTTGATCACAAAATTACATTTTTTAATGCCCCACTTTCCCCCCTGTAAAAACAATAGTTGGGAAACCAGGCACATGATTGTGAGAACATCTGAGGGGTGAAGAGAAGTGCCTTAAAAACAGAGCGATGCAAAAGGGTAGTGTAAGGGCTTTGGGATTAAACACAAGGAGATGAGAAGACTTTTTAAAAAGGAAATTAAGTTTATTAAAATTCTGGATATAGAGATAAGGCTTTCTTACTAAATAAAAGCATTTTGTACTCTAAATTTTTAAACAAATTTTGTAAATGTTTACCATAATGCCTAGAAGCCATAAATGTCTTCCTTTTCTTTTTTTTTTTAAAGTTTGGCTTCAAAATTTCTTTCATGCCGACACTGAAAGTTTAGTAATAGGGGATTAGAAAGAAAATTGGCAAGACACTATAATTCTGTCAAAATAGCTTGGATTGTGGGCTAATTTTAGGAGGGAGAAAAAATGGCTTTCTCCTACTAAGAAAAATTGAGACTAGGACATATGGTCACTTTGAAATCTCCAGCAGGGGGGTAGAAGGGTATAAATGCTTTAAAGTCCCTGACTATCCTCCACAGAAGTGACAAAGGGAACCCAATTTAGCCCCGGGCCCTCACACCATTAGGAGAATTCAGTCAACTCAAGCTGGTCAGACTACGGCCACCCCACGACCCCCCACTGGGAATGTCTAGAGATGACTATGGTGACCAAGTGTGCCACCACTGACCTAGCTCTGGATTTCTTCTTTCTAGTGGAACATGCCCTCCCCACTACAAAAAAAGAAGTGGAGACCCAGTCAAATGTCAGGATGCAGCTTGTGCGTTCGGTGCATAGACCCGTGGTGTGGAGAGTGATGGGAGGTTTGCAGACACTGACTCAGGACCTGGCTGCTGCTGGTGTCCCAGAGGCAGTGCCCTTTTCTGCCCAGTGGCATCAGCAACAGGCAGGCTGAGCAGTGGCACAGGTAACTGTGAGCTGCATTTCAGAATACTTGCCACTCTACTGCTGGGTGGGATGTGCCTTTCAAAACCCAGGTTCCTCAGGAGCAAACCGGGAGGATCCCAACAATAGTGTCGGAGAAGTTGTGAGTTTTGTTCCTAGAAATGTATGTAAAACTGGGAGTAGCATATACCTTTATCTGAAAAGAGTCTTTGGGCCCTAATAAGTAGTGTCTTATTTCAGATTAGCTTCACTGTAATGCCATCTAAATAATTCCATTTTAGATACTTAGATTGTATGCTGTAATTCCTACTTGGCCATAATGGTTTTATCTGTGATTATGTCCCTAAGGGTGGTTGAATTTTACATTATGCCTTCTGACCAAAGAGAAGAGAAAATGTAATTCTCCTGTGTCTTCAGGCAAGTTATTAAATATTTTATTGTGCAGGTATAATTCACAATACTCAGAGGCAAGAGCTTGCATTGCCAGACAGATTCAGTTTCTAGCACTGGCTGAACTGGCCTTTGGGCCATCCCCTTCAACTCTGCACACCTTAGGCCCACCGTCCATGTAGACAAGAAATGCTGACCGTGGCACCTTAGTGGTGTGTTTAAGGTGTGGAAGTCACGATGGGGCAATCAATCACTTTGTGCACCTTCAATGGGAAATGCCACCCACCGCTGCTCGAGACAGCACTTCACATTCAGCAGCGCATCCTGGTCCCCAGTCCTGATTTAAGGTCTTCTCTTCACCTGGTTAAGACCACTACTCACCACCAACACGAGTATTTATTATAGACTAAATCAATTGGAAATACAGTCTACCCTTCAAGGACAAGGTCGGTAGTGATTCATCTGACTCCATCTGCTACTTAAAAAAAAAATAGAACTGTTTTTGTTAACACTTTGTTTAAAAAAATTATCAAGACTTAAAATGTTTTCATGCTTCAGTATACCTCAAAAAAGCAAATGTGATCTGTGGATTCTTGAATCAACAAAAGGATAAAGAAAGGCCTGAGTTTGGGAAATAAAGCATTTAATCAAAAGGACAATATCTTACTTGATTGTGAGCACAGTTTTGAGGGACAGAAAAAATACTCGAAGCATGTGTAGAGCCAGTTCTTGGTATAAGAGAATGCGACAGGCTCATTTCTGAAGTAGAAAAGCGTTTTTGATGGCGGAGCAGGAACCCCAGCAGACGCGAGGAATCCCGATGACTCAGGATCTAGCAGAAGTTTAGTCAAAAGAACCACTTCTCTCCTAAACACAGAGAACAGGAAGACATTTTCAGCACCACTAAAGCTGCATTTCATCACTTCTGGAAATGACCTTGTTGGTTTGATGTCAGAGTACAAGAGAAAGCTTTAAGAACTTACTCAAAAGCATCAAAGAATTCTGCAGAAAAGTGAACGACAGGGAGCAGTGGAATCTTGGCTGCCCTGGCCATTTACCAGGGGATTCCTAGAACATTCGTGCATGTTGTACCCTCGTCACTGTTGTCTAGAGGTGACCCTGAGTTTGAACACAGTTCCAAGGCCCTTGGAGCAATGAACGAAGTTGCCATCTTCTGTTTAACGCCACTGGACTCATATTTTAAGAAAATTCATCCAACCCAGCCCATGAAGAAAAGCTTTCCAAAAGGAGCATTTTGATTTCTTGTCTAATTTGACTGGTTTTTCTGAGATCAAAGATCAGCTACCAAGTGGCCAAATTAGGCCTAGAACCCACATTTTTGGCTTCAAAGCCCATACTCTCTCCCCTATTGCTTATCCTTTCCCATCCCCTCATAATGGATCAGACATGGTGATTTAATTTTGTGGCACTATGAGCCAAGTTTTTGTGTCACGCTGGTTCCATTTGGGCCAATGTCCATTTCCTAGTTCCTTCCATATTTTATGTGTCTACAATCTAGAAAGGCTAACAGATCTAGCCCATAGTGGCCCTGGACACAGTGTCTGTTTGGAAATATGCTATAAGGCACCAAAGCTTCATTTCATAAACCATCTGATAGGACATTTATGGGAGAACGACTCTTGCCAGAGTCCCAAAGGGGCTTGTGCAAGACTCTGCTCTTGGGCAAGAGTGTGAGAGTGGACTGGAAATTGCGAGAGGTGTCCCTGCATTGTTTCCAAATGCCGTCTGGTCCCTGTCCAGGCCTGGGCCCTTGACTGTCTCTCTCTCCTGCTCTCCTGGGCCGTGGGCAAGGATCTGGGAAGAAGCTGCTGCCTTCCAATGTCAGAAACTGCTAGAGCTGAATAAGGAAATTCTTTCTCTTCGGGATTCCATGTCTTTCCCATTATTTGCAAGGTTAGAGTGGACATCAAGGGAGGCCTTCCCCTCCCCTTGAGGCTACTGGGTCCTCATTCCTGCAAGACCTCTGGCAGTGGCGTCCGGGAAGCAGATTGCATTGACTGTGCAAGCCCTTGACCAGTGTCTCTCAGGTCCTTTGTAACTCCAAGGTTCTCTGACAAAATCCCATGATGCAAATAAGTACAATAGCTCTACTTGGGCCACGGGAGGGGAACATGTGAAGCACCCAGACAGACCCTTGATGTCCCGCCAAATAACCTCACGTGGCGCATGATTAAATCTGGATGCCTGCAGAACGACTCGGATCGCATAAGGACTTGGCTGTCTCATTGCTGACGCCTCTGGTTTTCCGATTGGAGATGATGAAAGCACAGCTGAGGGATGTGAAAGAAATGTCACTAGCTCCAAGATGTCACTTGAGAAGGACAGAAGCAGAGCCTCCTGGCTTCCAAGTTCGAGTCTCTATAGATTCAAAACGTTACATCTCAATTTCCACTTGAAATAAAATGCACCGAAACAGCATCGTGTGCAAATCGTGCCTGGGGGCCGGCAGCTCTGGACCCCTCCCAAGTCATGAGGAAGCGAGTTACCCCCCAATAGGCCTGCAGCCCCCATCTCTTCTGTAGTTTGCACATAGGTCAAAAAAGGGGGTGCAGACAGTTCCTTGAGAGAGCGTAACCTTAGTTGTTGGCTGTGTTCATTACTCTTTGATTGACAGAAAACATGCCAACTTTGAACTAAAAGCGTGCCTGTACGGAAGTAATCTGTTTTCTGAGGGCAGGCCACATTTATGACATTTCTCCCTGAGTCCTTACAACCATGCTGTGAGGTAGTTGGATGTCATTAGCTCTTCCTTACAGGTGAAGAATGAGCCTGAGAGGTTATATCCCAAGGAGGAACGGTCCTGGTGGTGGAACAAGGACTCGAACCCAGGTCTCTCTGATAAAGACCTTCCACGAACCCAGAGAGTGTGGACCTCGGTCCTTACCCTGGCTGCACATCAGAATCATCTGAGAAGCTGCCCACCCCAGATGAATTAAATAAAACGCTCAGGGCTAGGATGGGGACTGGGGCCTGCAAACATGTCAAGAGCTCCTGGATTATCCTAGCATGCAGCTGGGGCAAGAACCACAGCTAGAGGACCTTCCAACCCCAGACCTGAGATTTACAAGAACTCCCCAGGGTGGAGGGGTCCCACGCTGCAGTGCCCACACTGGCCACCAGATGAAGGCTGGCTCAGATGCCTCTCCTTCAGTGGCAACATCTTTTATGGGTGACTTAAGAATTGTAGTGACTCCTCAGTAATAAAGTGGTCCTTGCTGTTACAGATTGGCCAGTGCTAGCGGAAAAGAGGAGAGGCTAGGAGCCAGCTACCCTCCAGCCCACACGCTATGAGATTGAATCTCCACGGTCTTGTTCCTCCAGAAGAGACACTGCGTACCAGCACACAGAGACAGGGTTTGAGGGGTTTCGCCCTGAGGGACCACACAGTGATAGCATCCCAAGCTCTGTGTTGCTGTGGAAGGTAGGGGAGGGAGATTTGCAGGCAGAAGAAAAGCCAAGCTGGAGGCATCTTGGGATGGATGGGTGAGGGCAGCCATGCTGAATTTCCTGAAGGAGGAGCTTGCCCAAGTTCACAAAACCAGAAAATTGCAGAGCTGGGCCTGGTCTGACCTGCAGCCATGATCTTGAGGATTTATCTGGTCTATTAAATTAGTAGACAACTCAAATGCCTTTTCCTGTCATTTGTTACAAACAAAATGAAATTAACACACCACTGTTATTATGAGCAGGCTGACTTAGGCACTAGAAGTGCAAAGCAGACACGAGCCCTGGAGAGCAGCTCAGAGGGGATAGGATTTCTTGGTGGAGTGGGTATGGGTGTGAGGGAGGAAATGCAGGATGGCTCCAGAATGTTCGGCCTGAGCAACACAAAGCACGCCGTTGCCCTTCAATGAGACGGGAAGGCTGCTGGTGGTGCAGGCGGAAGGAGACAGTCGGGAGCTGTTTTGATCGTGCTCATTCCAAGGTGTCTGGTCAGCTTTTCTTCATGCCCATCACATGTATAAAGTGCCCAGCACAGCACAAGAAGAACTCAGTAAGTCTGGTACTGTTTCAGCAGCAGCAGCACTACCTGCTACTTCACCTTGAATCCTGCAGAGATTAGGACTTTAGAAAAGGTCAAATAGATTCCACTGACTCCCTCATCATTCTTGCCTCAGTGATTGGCTATTTCTCCTCCTGAAGGTGCAGAGAAGGCAGCGGACCCCCTTCCTAGTCAGTCTCAGGCCCAGGAAAAGCAGCCGCTGACCACCTGGAAGCTTTGGTCCATCGAGGCCTTGTGTGAGAGGGAGCTGACTCAGGCTCAGGCCACACTGCAGCTTTGAGCTTCAGTCCAGGGCCCCAGACAGAAAAGTAAGCAAGGACCCCTTTGTTCTCTGTGAACCAAAACACATTCGCGCTCTTCACAGAGCTTGAGCTTATGACCACAGGAAAGGGTATGGGTCTTGTGGCCGGGCCCTCGCCCATCTGAAGATGAGGAAACTGGGACCAAATTTTGGGAAGGGACATAAGCAACATCACATAGCCAGTTAGCAGTGGACCTAGAATTAGATGTAAAGTTTTGGGGTTTTTTTAAAGACACTTTTTGGGGTTTTTTTAAGATTTTATTTATTTATTTTCTTTTAGAGAGAGGGGAAGAGAGGGAGAGAGACATCGATGTGAGGTTGCCTCTTCCACAGCCCCCACCGGGAACCCAGCCTGCAGCCCAGGCATGTGCCCTGACTGGGAATTGAACTGGTGACCCTTTGGTTCACAGGCCAGCACTCAATCCATTGAGCCACACCAGCCAGGACAGATGTAAAGTTTTTAATGCCCACAATTTATTCTTTTGGGCAAAGGAGGATATTTATTGTATAAAAGATTAGGGGGTAAAGACCATAAAGGTTATGTTGAGTTCCAATTCTAGTAATGGCAGAGCAGCTTGTATTGAACTAACCCTCTGGCACATAATAAACACTTGACAAAATTATTTAAAATATATATATATAAAATATATATACTTGGAGGCAGTGGAAAGTAGCCCAAAGCGGGCATAAACTGGAGGATACTCCACCTTTGATAGAAGGGAACCATACGGACAGCCACATTGATGCCATGTTCCCCAGGGTGATCTCCCGTCTGCACGACCTGGGGAGACTGGAACTCAAGCAGAAGCCCCAGACTTGCTGTTTTGAGCAATCAGAAGACATAATTGGGGCTGCCAGAGTGGCTAAAAATTGAGGGTGAAACCTAGGAAAAGAGAGCTACAGTTGGGGAGCCTCAAAACCTGCATACATATAAAGGACACATGGACATAACCAAGGGGGAGGGTGGGAGCAAGGGAGGGAGGTGGGATGGGGGACAGTGGTGGGGGAAAATGCAGACAACTGTAATTGAACAATAAAGTAAAAAAAAAGTTTACAAAAAGAAAACCTGCATACAAACTTCTCTCGAGTTCTTGGCTGATCCCCAAACTCTCAGTGGGTGGGGGGCCCTGTGGAGCTGCAGAAAGCAAGAGCTGGAGAGTTGGAAGAGCACAGCAAACACATCAGGGCTACGGCCACACAGACATCGAGTTTGCAGTTCAAATCTCATCAAGTTAGCTGTCTGCTTGAAAACAAAATGAAAAAAACCATGATAATCTTCAAAGGAAGATAAAATCCAGTCATTATTGGCATCTAAAACACAATGATTAGTAGATAATAAAAAAAAAATGAACATGAAAGGAAACAGAAAATCTTATCTCAGTCAAAAGCAAAAGCAATAAAAAGAAACTGATCTCAGAATGACTCAGATGTTGGAATCAGCAGCCAAGGACTTTAAGGCAACTTTATAAATACATTCAAGGACTTAAAGGAAAACATAGTCATAATAAATTTTAAAATGGAGACTCAGATGAGAAATAGAAAGTTAAAAAACAGAATCAAATTCTAGAACCAAAGAGCACATCTTATGGGGATGTTTTTCTAGATGGGCGTGTCTGCAGATCAGGCAGAGTGAAGGAAGGTCAGTAAACTGGAAAAATAGATCAACAGAAAGCATCCAGTTTGAAGAAAAGAGAAACTATACTGCAAGAAATGAGCAAAGCCTCTGTGATTTCTGGAGCAAAATATGTGGCTTAAGATATGTGTAATTAGAACCTCAGAAGCACTGGAAAGAGAATAAGGAAGAAAAAATATTTGAGGAAATAATGGCTGAAAATTCAGTAAATTTGGTGAAAACCATCAACTTACAGATCAAAGAAGTTCAGCAAAGCTCGAGCAGAACAAATGCTATAAAGAAAACTGTACTGAGGTGCATCCCAGAGTGTTGAAAACCAGATGTACAGAGAAAATCATGAAAGCCACAAGAGAAAAGAGGCAGCGTGACCAGAGAACGATGTCAAGAATGAATGCTTACTTCTCATCAGAAACACTGGGGGTCAGAAGACAATGGATCATTTCTAAATTGCTGAAAAGATGTCAGCATCCCCTCCGATTGTTTCAGAACAGTCTTTTAACCCCCTACTCCCCTCTCTGCCTCACTCCTTCTGCAGCTGGGCTTGGAGAACGCTGTGTGTGTGTGTGTGTGTGTGTGTGTGTGTGCGCGCGCACGTGCACGTAGTTCTGTGCAATTTTATCACATATGTGTCTATTTTGTTTTGGCTTTTTTCTAATAGATATTTGTTAGCATAAGACATGGTTTGTGCTGAAGAATTTATAGTCTGGTTGAAGAGATCAAGGAAATGTATCAGAAGAGTTAAAATATACTTTAGGAAATGTTTTATTTTATTTAGCTTTTTTTACTGAGTACAATTTCATGCCGTAAAGAACACAAATTTTAAGTGTATGGCATGATTAATTTTACATATGTGTACACTTATGTAGTCATCACCCAGATTAAGTTGTAAAACATTTCCATCACCCCAGAAGGTTCTCTTGGGCCCCTCCTGCTCAATGCCCGTGACCAGAGGGGACCACTCGTCTGACTTCTAGCACCAAAGTTCACTTTAGCTGCTTGTTACGCTTCACATAAATAGAATCACACAGTATGCTTTCTGGTGCCTGGGTTTTTTATTCAAGAAAATATCTGTGAGCTTTAGCTACGTTAGTGTTTGTATGTGGAGTTCATTTCCTTTTACTGCTGGGTAGTATTCCGTGATATAAATATCCCACAATTTATTTGGCCATTCACCTACTGATGCATGTTTGAGTTGTTTCCAGTTTGGGGCTGTTGTGAATATGAATGCAGGTGCTGTGAATATCATCGTACATGTTTTTGGTGGACATGTACTACATTTCCTCCCTATCTACTTCTGTATCGGAGGTAGAATTAATGGGACCTTAGACAGACATTTTAATAGACATCGATAAACAATTTTACAAAGTGGCTGGACCAGTTTACCCTGCTGTCGCGATGTGTGAGAGTCCCCACTGCTTGACCTGCTTGGCAACACAGGGTGGTGTCCGTCTTTTTCATTGACGTCCTGCTGGTGCACGTGCAGTGGCAGCTCCTGGTGGCTTCGCTTTGCTTTTCCTGATGGGTGACAATGCTGCACGGTTGGTGTGCCCCAGCCTCCGGCACGGACTGGGGCGTGGAGCAGGTGCCCAGTGCCTGTTGGGTTGAGTCAGCTCACTGTCTGTACAGCTCTTCCTCACGCTCTGTCCTGTCTCTACGTTGTAGAGAGGCCAGGGGACTGACTTTGAGGAATCAGAATGGGAAATTGAAAGGAAATACAAGTATTCCCTACCTGAAGGCTCTGCCTTTGAACCAGGCACGGTATCTCTAAGTCTTCCTTCCAAGGGACCTCGAATTGGGTGTTCTCCTAGAATTCTTGACAACTTCCCTGTACAGCGAGCTCCCTCAGGACTATCCCTCTAAACTGGCCATGAGAAGGAGAGTGGCTGTCTGTGTTTATTACATCATCAATATGGTAGCCCCCCAAGGTGAGAAGTCAGGCCACCTGGCTGAACCTAAAACGCATGGCTGATCTCCTAAGCTGTGTGGTCCAAGTCAAGCGGCACCTGCCGCCTCTGAGAGACCAGCCCCTCTGGGCCTGGGGTGTTTCCGACACTCACTTGTTGCCCAGTGGCAGATATGTGGAAGGCCACTGCCTCGGCCTTGGGCCCTGGATCGGAACGACTGCTTTTCATCCTCACCTAGACGTGAATCACTCTGCGCGTTGCCAGCCTGCATGCCAGCTGCATTCCTTGAAGGCCTGGTGTTGTAATGGGGCCCGAGCACTGCTGGCCTGCAGAACAGTGTGTAGACTCAGCAGACAGGGCTCCAGAGGGGGCTTTTCTTTGCTGTGCTGGGCCTGGGAGTCTGTGTGCGTTCCTGCCTCCACACAGCATTTCCAAGGAGGCTTTGACTCCCTCAGAAAGATGCTACCCACTGAGCTATTCAGAGTAAGTAAATGAGAAAATGGGTTAATAAAGTGCATGCTGGAGAAAAAGAAAATAAGATTAGGGGGCTGATGTTTGGGCTGAGAGTGCTTTTCGGAGCTCCAGGAAAAATAGAACAAGATGATTTTTTTTTTTTTTTGGCCCAAAGGATGTCATGCCCAGAGCACCACTTCTAATCCAATTTGCCTATTTTAACGAGTATTTTAACAACACCTTTTTAAAGTTCAGTTCTCATACTGATGAGTTACTAGTTCCACTTTATATCTTCAACGTCTTTGACAGAACTTGACTATAGAACACCTCTCTTTCCTGACACAAAAGTAGTCGGGTATGTCTGGTATCATTCTTCTGCCGTAACCACAGTTTGGGGAGGGAAGTCACTCCCCATGGCCCAAGCACCTGTGACTTCAGGAAGAGTCACTCAGGTGGCGTGGACGTGCAAAGTCAGCCGCCAGCGCTGAGGGCCAGGCCCCTCCCCACCCGACTAGAGGCAGCCTCGGTGGTGAACAGGCCACGATGACTTTTCTCCTGAACCAGGGAAGGGGGAGGGAAGCTAAGAATGGACGTTTTCGTTGGTTAAGACTCTTTCCCAAACTTTCAACCTGAAAAGGTTTTTGAAGAGTCTCAAGCATGTTTTTGCAAGACGTCAGAACAGAAGAAAGGTTAAATATAAAAATGGAAGTTTGGCAGGCAGTATTCCCTGAACGCAACGCATTGCTTGTGGTATTTTGGGGGGGAAAAAAAGAAAAGAATTTTGCTTTGAAAATGTCATACTCCAAAGAGGTTTTTGTAAGTTATTTCTAGGGGAGTTGACTCTTATTTAGTTGAATGGATGATCTGACTGTTACTTTAAGGAGATTTCAAGCTGTTCCAAACAGTCTCTCTTTTTTGTTTTTTGAACAACAGAAGGGCCTACCCTACAGAACATTCCAGGGTAGGAGAGAAGATGTTTCCATTTCAGTGGAGAAATAATAATCACAAAAATGTTAAGATATCATGGCTTATGCCTGATAATCTCAAAAGATGTAGAAACATATGCCACTCGTTTGGCCCCAGAAAGCCCCCCCGATTTGAGCCAGCCAATCGGTGGTGGCTGCTGGAACTTCAGGCGAGAGTTGCCTCTGTGCCATCAACACACTGTTCCGGAAAAAGAGGTCTGCCTCCCGTTCTTGGTCCACCTCACAGGGCCCAGTTTCCTCCTTCCCTTGGGAGGAGCCCAGAGCAGGCAGGCTGTCGGGGATGCTGCTTGTTTCCCTTAGTGGCAGGGCACAGCCATGGCTCGGGCCTCAGGGATCTGGCAGCTCTGACCAGGAGCCTGCAGGCAGGTGAAGGGAGGGGGCAGGCTTCAATAGGGAAAACCCACCCAAGTGTGAAGGGTCACCAGAGGCAGGACAGAATGAGGATAGACAGAGACATGTGTCACCACTCCCTAGCAGCTCTGTGCTAACACAGAGTGATAGCAGCTCCCTTCTTTCTCACATGGATCACGGCGCTCAGAATATTTTTGCTGAGATTTTGAAGATGATCTAGTCTGACCTCCTCACTTTACTGCAGAAGAAACTAAGAGACAGAGAATGTAAATGGCTTGGCCAAGGCCACATGGGTAGCCAGAGACAAGTATGACTGAACCACTCAAATGGCCCTGAAACAGGTGGGCACTAGAAGGGGGTGTCACCGGAGTATCCCCTTCACTCGACTGTAGGAGGGTGTCAGCCTTAACACAGTGCCCAGCACACAGGAGGTGCTTAGCGAGTGTTGATGGAGACAGGTGGGCATCCTCAGTGTTCGTCCACTCCTCCCAAAAGCCAAGGCGAAGGCAAGTGAAACGATCACTAACAAGGGAATCCTGTTTTCCCGTCGGTTTCCATTGCAAGAGCAGAGTCGCCGTCTCCTGGCGGTCAGGGGAAGCTCTCTGGTTAGTTCGCTTTATTAGAGCACACCAAGGCCATGGATTTGAACCGCTCTTGGCCCACCCCATTGTCCTTGCGCCAGCGTCAGAGACTCTGCCCTAGTTGGTCAGCTTATACTTTTGTGATGGGTCACGGAGCCCAGACAAGACACCAGGGCAGGTGGGGGCAGATGCGTCACAACTGCTGCTGGGCAAGCAGAGCTGCTGTGCAGGCTCAGACTCCACTGCCAAGGTGGGACTGTGGCACCTCCGGGTGTGGCATTGCCAGCGATTTGAGAACTTGGTAGCATGTTGGCTCTTCCTAACTTAACAACATCTCCTTCACCTTCATCTCCTCTTGTGCTGATTCTAGGGTCAAGGGTCCCCCAACTCTGAGCCTCTGCCTCTCCTTCCTAGTCCCTTGGGCTAGGCACGGTCTAAGGGAATCGGGTTGCATTTCCATGCTTTACCAGTAGGTGCCCCTGTTTAACTCATGACGGACTTCAACTTGAACCTGTCATTTGTCACTTCCGTTCGATCGGACTAACCAGTGTTCCATTTAGACAAAGATACAGATTATTCTTTTGTAAAAGTAAAGGTCACTGTAGTTCCTTGTCCGCCCGGCAGCAAGTCTGCAGTGGTCAGTGACAGCAGCCACAACCACATGTTGGTGCCCTCCATGGTCCTGGCAGCGTGCTAGGGCCTGAGGACCCAAGGGAGACGCGGTCCCCACTCCAAAGGAGCCCGGACTCGGGGCCCGATGAAGTGCCCTCATTCTCACCTGTCCCTGTGCGCACTGAACAGTCACTGGAAAAATAATGAGTGTTCTGAGCTCCTGCAACAGTGGGCTGGAGATGCTCTACCACCTCTAGTGACCACAATAGGTCTCAGAAACGGGATTGCTCCCCCATCTCACAGGCCAGGAAACTGAGGCATAGACAGCTTGGGTGACTTGTCCCGGAAACCTTGTCCTCGGCCAATATGTGGCAGAGCGATGTGCGGACTCCAGCTAAATAACAGACACAACTCTGCAGGGCCAGGACCTAGGGTCGTGGGTATGCGTCACCATGGGGTCCGTGGGTCCTGAGTTCATCCTTTACTCCCACAAAAGCGAAAAGCATCCTGGAGCATCCCTCCTCCCTCCCACTTGTGCATGGCTCAGGCACTCCACCTGCCCTCCAGGGGGTGACAGGGCTGAGGGAGGGCGCCCTCCACCCTCAGTGCTGACCTGAGGCTGCTGCTGTTCTGAGATCAGAGCCAGCAGGAGCTTGTTAAAAAGACCGTCCCTGCCTCCAGGCCCTCTCCTGCTCCGACACAGCCACCCCTAACAGGGCCTGCCCCTCACACCCACTCTCATCACACACAGCCACCCCTAACAGGGCCTGCCCCTCACACCCACTCTCATCACACACGGGGCCTTTCTCTCTGAAAGCAACAGGAAAGGAAGGCCTTTTACTCCGTTCCCGAAGTAAGACTCTGACCTGCAGCCTCTTTTGGAGAATTCGGGTTTAGCTTCACTTGGTCACAAACGTCCATTTTCTCTTGTTGCAGACGTGCCTGTCACATTAAAAAAAGCAAGGTGTAAAGGGGAAATATTGGTGTACCCCAAAGGGAAATACAGATAAGGGTGCTACAGAATCCAGACAACCCCTGACCCCAGGCCCCCCAAAGCATCCGGGGTCACAACACCCAACTCCCAGGGCCTCTGTGCCCACCCAGAGCCCCTCCCAACATGCCTCACTGCCCAGCCCTGTCCAGTGGAATGACCAATCAGAAGCCAGCATTAGACTCTCAAAACCAATCATTAAAAATACACTTCATACCTTATCTTTCTTTTTGTGAGGCAAGAACACTAAAAGAAACATTTCAAAAGTATTTTAGAACAACCAAGGCACTCTAAAGCTCTTTAAAAATAAAAATATTTCCAGGCCCTGCCTGAGTCTGTCCCTCCTCCCATAAACACCTCCCAGCGTCTGACTTTCCAGTGTGCAAAGATTAGCAACCTCTACAGAATGGGATGTCCTGGGACGAGGAGCTACGATTACGCCTGACGTGGGCCGGTCTGGGTCACTGTGCTTTCTAAATCTCTCCTTTCTTGACAGTCAAACTGTTTGAGCAGTTGTAGTTTCTGGCAAAAATGCAAATGAAACCCTCCGATTCAAGTAGAAGTTCCTCCAGGGTCTGCACAAATCATATTATAAAGCAGCTTTTATGTATCTAGAATAATTACACTTGATTTGAAGAAGTTTGTTTTCTGTTAAGCTAACTTTAGCATCGATCCTAATTGGGAGCAGATGTGCCCTAGACTGGGCAGCATCGTTTCTGCTCACATACAAATATCTGTGTTTACATGCATGTCCTTTGTCAGGGACAATCACCACCTAGGACATCCGCCACCCCTTACAGTGGCTCAAGAGACCCCAGATTTTGGCGACTTCTCATTGGCAGGGCTGGGGCCACCTGCCCCTCTCACCTGGGAAGTCACTGCTCACGCCCACGTCCTGCATCCTCATCTCAAAGACAGAACCGCCCAAGCCCTGTGGCTCCTTCTGAGTGACGTGCCCACATTTTCGATCCCTCTGGTTCCTTTAAATCCAAGAAATGGAAGGGAGACCTAGAAGAAATGAGGGCTGAGGCTTTAAAGGATTACACTCAGGCCCTGGGAGAGAAGAGCCCTAGGCCTTTAGACAAAGTATGAGAAACATTTTTATCTTTTCACAGAAACCACTCGACTCTTCAAAACCTGCCGCCCTTTTGTCCCAGGGTGCTGCTGCTGCAGCATGTGCATGAATAAGATAGACGATATAAAAACCCAGGGTGAGGCATTTTGGAATCAAAACCCAAGGCAGGTTGGTTTTGCATCGAATCATAAGCATAAATGTTGGGGTCTCCAAGCGGTTTGTCCTACCCAGCTCTGGCAGGAGGGCCTGGCTCAAGGGGTTCCCAGGAACACAATACTGTAGGGCCACTGCCGCCTGTCTGAATAGGCTGGGGTGTCAGCTGGGGGGCGGTGATGTGGGGACCGGAGGAGGGGCACCCACCTCCTCCCTTAAACTCTGCACCACAAAGCCTGGGTCTCGAGAGCCCGGATGTGGCCCTCTGGCAGGCAGGCGGGCAGCAGGCAGTGGGCAGACCTGTGTGCCTGGGCTCCCCAGTGCTGGTCCCACCCCTCAGCAACGTGACTCGGCAGCAGGAGCCCTGGCCCTGCCAGACACTGCCAGGGCCCCGCAGATGGAGCAGGGAGCTCTCCAGATGTTGGTCACAGTAAAGCCAGTTTTTATTTTATTATTTCTGTTTTTAATGAGGAGAGGGAGAGTTGTAACAAGCCCTCAGTCGGCGGTGTGTGTGCATGTGCACATCAGGCAGAGAGAGGTGCGGGCTGCGCAGCGGGGGGTGGGCGCTGCAGACGGCACATTGCAGACCGGGCAGGACGCTCCTTGGTCCAGCGCGGCTGGGAAGCTGCAAGGGCCGGGCTCTTCCCTCTGCGTTTTCATCTCTTTTGTGCAGACAAGCGTCCCAAATGGGATTAAATGAAAAGGAGACTCGAAACACACATTGGCAGCGTTCGTTAGCACTGCCCCCTCCCCTCCCCTCCCCCCTCCAAGCTTCTTTCCTCCTTCCGTTCCTCCCTCTCTCCCTCTCTCCAGGGAAAGACAGGCAGCAGAATGATCCCCAAAGACCTGCAGCCTCTAGGAGCCCAGGAAGACTTTTCGTGGGTGGGGGGGAACTTGAAGAGAAGCTGTGATGCTTTTTCTTCCCAGTGATGAGGCTCCATGTGAGTCTGACTGTCCCCTTTGGCAGGAGAAGCTGGGTGAAAGTTCCCCCCCATTTCCATCCACAGCCTCTTTGGGGGACACAGACCTTTTTAACAAGCCACTTCCTGGCACATGAATCGTTGGTCCCTTCCCCCTTGAACAGTGTCATGCACCATGTCAGACATCAAAGACCTAATTAAACCCATTCTTTAATTGTCTTTTTGCTTCATTACTTTCTCTCTGCTTTGATGAGGGCTGCACCTCTCTGCTCAGCCCCAGGTGATCCTTTTCTCCGTATTTTCCAGAGGATTTGAAGGGGCTCCCTGGGTTGTAGTTACTGGGGTTTCCCCCTTTCCTTTCTCTTCTTCTTGGAGCTAGGGACACTGTCCCTTCCCTGCCCCACCCCCCACCCTCCTGAACAAGCCAACAGTGAAAGGGTATTCACACCTTTTCCCTCCCGGCTCCTCTATTCTTAGGAAGTTTCCATTGATTATTGTCCTGAAATTCCTTGGTCCAGTCATAGATAAAAGGATAATGACTTCAAAGGGAAGAGTTAAGAGTTTAACCCCAAGCTAAGAGAGTGGACAACTAGATGATTGAGGGTAATAACCCATCACAGACCTGCTTTCAAAGGGTCGCCAAGCTGAACTCTCAGGTGCCTTTAATTTTATTAACATTCGGAGCCGCTGACTTGAGAAGACAGTCTGGAGTCATTAGAAGCTTCAAAGCTCCAGGTAACACTGCGCCCAGCCAGCAACCTGACATCAATTTGGGCCTGAGCGCCCCCCTCACAGGATGGCGGCGATTGCTGGTAACCCCGAACTTCACAGCCAGACCACAGACCCCAGAACCTGGGGGAGTGGTGGCCTGGAGATCAAAGGTCCCGCTGGGCCCCCACCTCTTCACAAGGCAATCAAGAATTCAGATCAAATGAAGACACATAAAAAGCCCAAAGGTTTTGGAAGGTAGGACAGCCTTCCTCTTCCACTGTCCTAGGGCAGGTTTTACAGAGCTCTGGGACCCCCGCTTTCCTCCTTGGAGCCCAAGTCTACTCTGTGCTGGTCTGGGATGCGGGCAGTGGGAGCAAGGATGACTTGATCCCTCAGGGACCTCTGGGGGCCTCCCGCTGAGCCTCCTAACCTCCCTTTCCAGCCCCAGCCTCTCTCAACCTCCCTCGCATCCTCTGAGATGCGCCCAACATTTCATGGTAAGAGTGAGGCCTGGATACCAGGCCAACATCTATTTTATGAATAAGAAAATGGGTTTTAAAAAAGGTGAGGTGACCTGCCCCAGAATCACTGGCTAATTGGTAGAAACAGAACCAAGACCAGAGGCCGAGCTCCGACTTCCACAGCTAACCATGGAGGAGCAGAGGGGACCTCGGGAAATTAAACTGGACAATCCCCAGAGGGCCACACAACACTGAGGAGCACGGACACTTGCAAGATCCCCTGCTCGTGTCTCTCCAAAACCTGGGGGCCCTCAGCCAGTCCCGCAGGCCAGGGCATCCTCCTCTGGCTCCCTCGGCTCCTTTGGACCATCTCCCGTCCCCCCCACCCCACTCCCGCAACTTATTGGGCTGATTGCCGCCTCCTGTATCCATGCTCCTGGCAGAGGGGAGCTTGCTAGCCTTCCAGGTAGGTCACTGCAGTCGGGAGGCCTTCCCTGGGTGTGGCTTCAGCCTGTCCTTTTGGCCATTAGAAGTTTGACAAAAGGCCTTTGAAATGGATGACACTTGAACGGCTGCCAGGGCTCTGTGGACAGCAGGGCTCTTCAACCACGGCTCTCCTGGGCATCCTGTTGGGAGACCAGGGGCTGGGGGAGGTTCCCTTCAATCCTGCCAGCATGCTTCAGCCCTGTCAACCCCTCTCCACCCTGGCTTCTACAGAGAGCCACCTGAGTCCCTCAAGAACCCCAAAATGCACCCCAAGCCACCAGGGCCTGTATCAGCCTTGCCGCCTCCTGAGTGTTCACACGGTCACCAGCAGGCCAGAGGAGACCACCTGATGTGGTCCTATCCACCTGCGACCCTCACTCCCGTCCTTGCAAAGTGCTCCTCTGGAGAAGTACAAACGACAGCCACCCTAGCAAAAGGGTTTGCAACATCTCCAGCTGCACCCCAACTCCCCGGGGGACCTGCATCATGGAGCTGCAGGTGGAAGAACCCAGGGAAGGCAAGGAGAGCTGGGAGCCCTCCTGGCACCTCTGGAGTCACACCCCTTGTGCAGCCCCTATGCAACCAGGGCAGGGGACGGCTGTGGCCGTGGTTTTAGCACCTCTTCACACCGTCATCTAGTCAGCTGGGCCACAGTTGACCCTCCTTGATCGCAGAGAGACCGGGCACCCTCTGAATTATCCCAGTGAGGGTTGCTTTGTCAAGTCTTTGCATTTGGTTTCTTCTTAGAAAATTATGATGAATTTCCAGTGCAGCCTGATAGGGGGAAATGATATCTATGATTTGTTTCAGAATCCAATCCAAAATCTTTTAAAAATCATGTGTAATTTAAATATTATATCCTGCACCCCAATTATTCCTGTAGAAGAGAAAACTTAGAGGAACGGGAAACATCCCTAACACACCCTGCCTTTCCCAGCCCTGGAGCTGCATGGGCACCTTCTGCAGCCTCTTACCCAGAACCCCTCGTCAGCCGAGATGTGCCCCAGGCCAGGGTCACAGACCCCTGGCTCTGGGACAGAACAAGTCCATATGTGAAACTGGATGCTGGGAATGTGAGTATCGCCAACCTTTGATTTTTATGATGTTGTAACCCAGATGTCTTAGTTTAGACACATGTGCGGTGCATTGGAAGGAGCCCAAACTTTGAAGTCAGACAGACATGTGTCCAAGTTCAGACTCTGCCATTTATTGATCAGCTTAGTTTGGGCAAGTCCCAGAGCCTCTCAGGTCCATGGTTTCTCCAGTGGTGTGTGAAGAAATACAGTCACTTGTTAGTCGGGTGTCAAGGCCACCTACCCGTGCTGGGCACCTGCCTTGCGTGAACTTGTAGGAAGGTCAAGGTGAGGGAATCTCATCCTTGCCCTTAAAGAGTTTAGGGTCCAGAGCTGTGGGTGGATGCTCCCTTGGTGTCCAATGGAATGGGAACTTGGATGTGGACGCAGAAGTCCAGGGAGAGTCTGGGCACCCGGGAAGAAGCCATAGACCCCGCACCCCTCCCTCTCATAACCGCCTCTGGGTCACCGGGTTCCCGTGGTGAGATGGGGTGCAAGCCCTGAGGGAGAAGCTCTTCAAGGCTGTACATACAGGTGCTCTCTGAGAGTCCAGGTGTCAGTCATTGCTTTCTTTTCTTGCAGCCTCCACAGCTCAAGACAAGCTGGCTTTGCAAATGGGCCTGGGGCAGAGATTGCTGTGTCAGAGAAAGTCTTCCTGTGGTGGGCCCAGCAGGAAAAGCACGTGGAGGGGCTGCCAAGGGGCTGGGGCCAGGGGCGGGGGGAGCAGGGGAGAGGTGCTGATTTGCCAAGAGAGAGGCAATCAATGGCTTCCCTGCTCCCTTATAAAAGGGAAGAGGCTAACTTTGGGGCTAAATGGCTGTGGAGCACCATGCAAGTCTAGCCTGGCCCTGCAGGGTCAGGGGACAGGACTCAGGGCTGACCTGGGGCTGGCTGAGTGTGTCTGGCTGGAGGGGAAGGAAGGGCGGGGAGCTGGCTCTGGGCCTGGTTAGAGGCTTATCAAAGTCTCATTGACTGGCTGGCTTTGATCTCTGTCCTCCGATCTGAAGAGGTAACTCAGATCCTCGGTGATAAATTGCATTTTGGTGGAGATCACACGCCTTAGTCTATCTGTGGCTTGTAGGGACAGACCAAGGTCTCTGTCAGGATCCTGCCTGAGGGTCAAAGTGCTGCCGTGTGAGTCCTCTCCTCATTTGCATGAAGCCTGCAAGGGCAGCCCCCTGCCTGCAGGTGATGTTCTGTAAATGTCACTTCCCTCCCAACCAGTCTGTCTGTCCTGCCTCACCATTTCAGAAGCAGAGCACACTTGAACATTCTTAGAGAACTTTCCCAGGCTAGAGTCACATTTTTATCCCTATAACGATCTGTAGCACAGACAGCAGCATCCTGGTTGTGGGGTAAAGGGCACTGAGTCCCCGACAGATGGGGACTCACCCTGGCTCCTGGCGCCCAGCCCTGACTTGTGCCGGGAAACAAGGCCATGGCTGTCAGTGTGGTTCATGGTGAGCCGCTCGGCCCATGTGGGGCCAGCAGCCCTTTCTCTGCCTCGTGCCTGGCTCCTTTGCATCTGGGAAGAATCTTTTACAGCCACAAGCTCCCCAAAGTCCTGCAGACGGAGCTGGTGCCACAGTCCTGTTTTGGACTTTCCTTCCATATTCGAGCCATGTAAGTTCTTCCCAGGTGCTAATTCCTGGCCAGCAAGGCAGAAACACGTGCTCACGGGATACACTCACGGGGAGTCCTCGGGTGGTCTCATAACACAACACACGCCCTCAGGGCTCTCCCAACCCCTCACCGCCCCCCCCCCCCCCCCCCCCCCCCCCGCAGCAGCTTCCTTCTGCTCTCACTCCCTGCTCCCCCCCATCTCTGGTGGAAGTTGCAGGAACCCATTTTGCCTGCAAGCTCAGACAGCAGAAAGCACCTGTGTGCCCTGTCCCCTCCCCGCATCCTGGCCCTTAACCAGTAACTGACAGATGCTGAGGCATCGACTCTTCAACTCCCTTTTCCCGGAGCCAGAGGACAGCAAGGGGTGGCCTACACTGTCCACAGATCTGCTGTGGCTTGAACCCAAGTCACCTTCTGTGGGACCTGCTGAACACCATGCCCTCACTGGCCTCCTTCCCCGCCCCAGGCTATCTTCCTACCCACCACCCACAGATTCGCTCTGAGACTATTTCCTCACAATTCACGAGCTCCTACCTCAGGGTCTGCTTCTGGGGAACCCCACCTGGGACCGTTGTTGAAGTAAAATGTGAATATCTAACCAACCATGAGCTTAGATTATAGTGGACTCCCACTGGGGTCCCTGCTTCCTGAACCCCACCCCGCATGAACTCCAGCCCCACACTCTGACAGGAAAGTGCTTCCGAAAACACACTTCACTGGGCAGCTGTGCACCGGCCGATCGAAAGCAGTTTCTCTGTGAAGTCCAGGCCTCACTCCCCAGCAGGGCATCCGGTGTCTCTCCATCCGACCAGGGCGGCTCCACCCGGACACTGCTTACCTTGCTCACTATGTGCCAGTGCAGTGTGATCCCGAGGGGGGCTGGCTTGGTCCCTGCTGCACCATCTGCCAGGGCGCCCTCCTCAGCTTCCTTGGGGTTCTTCATCAACTCATCTGGGGTGAGCTCAGGGCCTGCTCTGACCCCCCCACCAAACACACACCCTGAGGACATCTCTGCTTCGGTCCTTACTCTGTTGCTGTTATGTCATCTGCTCTGTGTTCATGTCACACAATGAGGGCTCTCGGAGGACGAAGCCCATGTCTGATCATTGCTGACACTGTCCCTGAGACGAGGACACTGCCAGGTACATGGCAGGCACCTCTAGATTTGGGTCAGATCGACCTGGGGATGATTCTTGAAACTCCGGGCTATAGACTGAATGCGTCCCCTCAGATTCATAGGTCAAACCCTGACCCTAAAGGTGACGTATTAGGAGTGAGGCCTTTGAGGGTAATCAAGGTTGGATGAGGTCATGAGGGTGGGGCCTCCAGGATGGAATTAGTGTCCTTATCAGAGAGGAGACAACTGAGCTCTCTGCCGAGAGAGGACCTAGGGAGCCCATGGTCCTCCATAAACCAGGAGGAGAGTTTTCACCTGGAACTGGATTGACTCCCACCTTGACCTTGAACAGCCAGCCTCCAGAATTGTGACATTCAAATTCTGTTGTTTCCGTTGCGCAGCGTGTGGAACGTTGTGGTGACAGCCAAGCAGGCTGGGCACACGTGTGTTCGAAGTAAACCCAGCTGTGTGCGTGCCTGAGTGAGTGCTGATGCACCTGTGCTGGGATCCAACCTCTGCACCTGCAGGGAGTATTTGTTGTTGTTTTGGTTTTTGGTTGTTAATGATGGAGAAGAAATTAAGGCATTTCTGTCCTTTGTCTTTATCTGCATGTAATGACAATGCTACCATCGACTTTTTTAGGATAGTTTGGTCCAGGCTAGTCTGAAAAGCAGCGGACTAGTTCACTGAGCCCCACACCCGGCACCCCCATCTCCAGCACAGAGCTCTGGACCTCCCCGAGTGTCCTGACGCAGGTGACAGGTGCAGCCCACAGAGCTGGCTGGCCCCACTGGGCAGTGAGCGAAGGCCAGGTCTGAAACCAGACGGACATGCTCTCGCTCCGAGATCCAGCTTTATCTGTGTGATCCTACTTTTTCTGTTTTGTTTTTAACAAACGTGCATGTGATACACGGAGCCAACAGTGGGGCAGGCAGCCACAGAGCTGAACGAGGCCGCTCCATCAGACACAGAAGCCAGGAGACCAGCCTGGAGGAGCCATTCCGAGCCCTCTCGGGGCACATGGGCTTTAGCTTCGCCTCCCTCAGCCCAGGGTTGCCGTCTTCCTGGGTTCTCGGAGGGTCTGCCAGAGGGCTGGCGCGCACTTTCTTTGTTCTGCCTTGAGTTGGGGGGACTGAGTGAGAAGCAATCTAGACCCGGCCGGCCCCATCGCACACCTGGCCAGGGAGCAGCACTGAGCACCTCCTGGGGCCTGCGGGACTCCCCAGTGGCGCCACTGCCCCTCCAGTGCCAGCCCGTTGGCCTTGGTGTTGCCGCCTCTGCCAGCAGCCAGCACTACCCTTGCCAGGAACTCTTAACTGTGGTCCCACAGCCAAGGCTTTGTAGCTTCCTCTTCGGCTGATCCAGGACCCACGGGGGCTCCCTTCCTGCCAAGGCCATCAGCCCTTGGGAAGCAAAGCAAGTTCTTGTCTGGCGCTCATGGTCCTTGAAGGGGCTTCCCCCAGGGCCCACGGGGGCAGAGGCCTGGACACTCAGGAAACTGCCTCAGCGCCCACGCAGAAGGCCTTGGCGTGGGGGCAGGAGAAGAGTTAAAAGGTCTGGGCTGAGGCTTCAGCGTTCAATTTCTTTATTTCCTGTTGATGGCATTATTGCCTTCCTACAACCATGGACACATGTTGCTTTCATCTGTTTCATTTCAAGACATGAGTACACTCGCTGGAAACTATGCTTAATGGCTAAACTCAAAACACTTGGATTTCCTTTCCCTCTTGACTCTTTGCTGGTGTGCTGCATTCTCTGCTGGATTGGCTTTTGGGGGGTGGTGGAGGGGGTGGGGGGGGTGGAGGTGGGGTGTGTGTATGTTTTCAGCCACCATTTCTAACCCGGCAAAAAGAAGCTGGTAGCTTGCTGGCCAGTTGCCTCGGGCCCGTCTGCTACATGTGGGGTATTTCACGTTGGGGCGGGGGTGTCAGTGGCTCGGCCATCTCCCTCCTTGTGGTGCTTGAACAGCATGGAGCCTCCCCCTTTGCCCAGGGAGAGAACTGGCCTGTGTAACGACAGGACAGGAGGCTGGGTTGCATCCTCACACTCCGTGAGTCGTGGCTTGGACCTTCTGAATGGAGCCTCTAGAACAGAAAGGTGAGCTCGTCAGTCTGGGCACGAGGGCTGTGGAGGAGCAGACAGGCCCTGATGCCTGGGGATGAGATTCGGACAAGCCCCAACCCCCCCACCCCGGGTTGACTCAGGTGGAAAGCAACCATTGGAAGCAGGCCAGTCTCATCTGGTTGGAACTGGATTTGACACACGTTTCCAAACCTGGTCCCAGCCACGTGCCTGTCCCTGCGCCCAGGCAGCGTTGCCTGTTGACACAGTCCACAACATGAGCGACCACCCCTGGGAGAGGCTGGAAGGTGGCTTTCCGCTGGGCCTGGGGCTACTGCCCGTGCCCGGCATGCCCAGCCCTCACTGGGCTCCCCAGAGGAGCCCGGACATTGTGCTGTGGGGAGACCGGGGGAGGGAGGGCACGGGCAGCCACAGCCTGGCTCCCTAAGATGAAGGGAGATGAACATTCACAGGGCACTTACTGTGTACGTGGACCTTCATGCCCATGTTCTCATTTTACCCTCCCTGTCACCGGGTGGTTCGTTCCCTTTCATAGCTGAGAAAACTGAGGCTCAGGAAGGGCAGAAAAATTTGCCCAAGCCACGCAGCTTCTAAGCGGTGACTTAGGATATAAGCCTGGGCCTGAGGTCTCCTGAGTAGTTTTCTCTTGCCTGGGTGGCTCGGGGGAGAGGAGGCACGATGCCACCTGGCTGCCGGGTAAAGGGTCCCTGTACCTCCCTCTCCTCCCTTCCCCTGCCTCACCCACACTGGGCCTTTTTCTGCCCAGCAAGCCACATTTCAAGCAGGTAGAAAGAAAGTTCACAGAAGCTCATAGATAGGTAAGCGTGACTGTGTGCCTTTTACCCAGGAGGAGAGAACGTTTGAGGCCAGTCTGCCGCCCTTTCAAGTGGGCAGATCTGGCCAGAATCTGAGATAGCTGGAAGTGTGGAAATGCTAACGGATTATAGGGCCAGGAGATTTATCACTCTTATCTGTTCGGACTCGCTAACAAAAGTCGCCTCGCTAAGGAAGTGGACTTCAAATTCTGTGAAACTATTTATGGGTTCTCTTGCCTGGTAGTCCCAGGCTGTCTGCTTTCTGGTTTGGGTGTGAGTCTGTGGAAGGCGGGACAGAGGCCCAAACACGAGTGCAAGGTCACTGACTGCTGTCTGAACATGTGACCGGCAGGAAATGAACGCCCCATGGCCTTCAGAGATGCCTCTTCTGGGAGGGACCAGGCTCTATGGGCCTACCAGGCTGCCTCCACAGGCCCCAGTTAGGGGTGTGTGATGCCAAAGCCCCCAGATGAGACCCTGGGTGCAGGCCATGTGCACGGCCTTGAACGGCAGCTCCTCTGTAACCTGGTGAGGACAGATGATACCAAGCTCACATCACATGTTTGACCTGGTGGAAGAAGGCATTTCAAAATGGTGGGGTCCCCCAAGGATGGGATGGAACCTCCTCTCTGCTGGTTAATTATTTTTATTAAAAATAATATCAAGTTATCATAGAAATATTGGAAAATACAAGATAATGTTCAGTTGCAAGGACCAACCAGAGACCAACTCAACCCCAAGGGAAAATGGGGGTGTGTTGAAAGAACATGATTGGCCTGCGGGGGCTTCTCTATTCCTCAGGATGGCTCCTCCCTCTGGTTCCTGCTCCTTCATAACTTCAGCAAGTGCCCCCGGTCTGTGACTGTCCCCCCAAGCACAGCCTGGGATCCCACAGAGAAGAGCTAACCAACCCAGCTCATCTTTCTAGACCTGACTATTTAAGTCATGTGTCCCCAGCCAGCCTATGATGGGCTGCCCAGGAATGGCATGGCCAAACCTGATTCACTGTGCTTAAAGGGGGTGGGGTCACAGGGTACAAAGGTCCTCCCCCTCAGCAACCCAAGAGCACTAGCCCAAGTGTAGAAGGCAAGAGGAAAATGATCCACAATCCCACCATCTGCTAGTCAAGTCTTTTCTCCATACATTTTATCTGATTGAACACGTTTGCTACAATTTTCGCATCTTGCTTCTTGGAGTTAACTGCATAAACATTTCCAATAATATCATTACTTTTTAGATGACGATTTACCGATCCTGTGAAGAGCCTGCAGTAGCCTGTCTCTAATGTACTTAATCAGTCCTCTGCAAACATGAGTAATGTTACCTCCGAAGTCCCAGGATTATACATAACCCGGAACACTTGGAATAATACCAGGAATGCACAAGATGACGGGCTAGACTCCTTGTAATCCTGGGTGTGTTTGGGAAGCCTGACCCTTTCTTCCAAGGCATAAGAACAGTGGATCTTGGGAAGAAGCCACAGGGGCAGAGGGTAGAAGTGGGTCCCTGCCTCTTAGCATCTGCTGGTATTCGTGCTACTCTTCTCGAATGCGGCACCCGTGGGCGCAACCAAAAGCCACAGCCAACACCTCTCCCCCGTCCAGGGAAGAGGGAGGGCAGGTGACCAGCCACTGCCTTCTGAAGCCTTCACTCCTCCTACCTGACAAGACCGGCCAGCCCATGGATGAGACGCGCAGTGAGGAGGGAGAGCAGAGAAAAGAGCCAGAGAAGCTGGTGCCTAAGTCCCTGCCTGTGCAGGCAAGGCCCCCGGCAGCCCAGAGGGGCCTGGGCCGCAGGGCAACAGGGACCCAGAGCCAGCACTGGGCTGCAGACCTGGGCGCTCACCACCCCGCTCCCTGATGACACATTCTGTTGACAAGAGCACGTTAGGCAACTGGAAAGTTAATAAAATGCCTCTTCAGTGTGACGGCTCTCACCCTGAAGACTGGCAGCTTAGCCCGGATGCCTTCAGCTATTGAGGCCTGCCATTCAGAGAATGGGAAACTGACACTGGACGGGGTCCTGCCCCTCTGCTGATGAGGGCCAAGGCCGCGCCCGAGCCCTGGGCCTGAAGTAGAGCCTACACGTCGGCCTGGAGGGGTGCTTAATGGGCAGCTCCTTCCAGACAGGGGCTTCCACTGCCCACAGGGGTGTCTCAGCAGGGCAAGGTTCAAGTTGACATCTACTAAGGCCATAATGGTCCACCTTGAATTTGCTACTTTATGGGGAGAGTCCATCCCTCGGGGAGCTGGGTGACCTTGAACTGTTTCCTTATCCTCTCTGAACCCTCGCCTGTGGCTGGGGGCAGCACTGTCATGTTGTGGAGGGGTCGGGAGGAGCTGCGAGCCTAGCCCGAGCCTTGTTCTTCCCTGTGCACTGTGCTCGCACCCGGCCCCAACTGCATACTTATGCGAGTGACCTTCATCCCTCTAGACAGGCTGCCTTCGTGGGCCTGGATCTCTGCTGTCACCTGGAGCCCCCGCACTCAGAGGGCCATTGCTGGGTTCAATGCTGTGCTGTCCTCATCTTGAAATTTCCCTTAATTGTTGAACAAGGGGGCCCACATTGGCATTTTTCTCTGTACCCTGCAAATGATAGCAGGTCCTGCCTCCAGGCCTGTGTTTCCAGTAAAATACATTGATGACAGTTGCACCCAGAGGGAACGAGGTGACCCGTGAAACCCCTTCCAGAGGGCCCGGCCCACCGGAAGTGCCTCTCCCTCTTACCCTCAGCCGGATGCACCCTCCCGGTTTTCCCTGCGCCCTCAGAGGGTGCCTCCGCCTGGCGCATCTCCTCTGTCTCCGTGGACTCTAAACCCGGGATTCACATATCTAGGGCACAGGACCCAGACTAGGAGTCACAGCTGCCTCCCCGGAGCCCTTGAAGCCCTTATCAGAAAGGAAACTGCTAACGACTCTGTCTCTGGTTTATGGCAGCTCTGCTCTGTTTATGGCCCTTTTACTGCGCTGGGCTCCTGGGTTCAGACAGTGCCGCTCTCTGGGAGGGAAGATGGCGCCAGGGAAGGAGCCTGACACTGGTGATGTGGCCCTGAGGCCTGCCTCCCCTCTGGGGACAGGCGTTGGACTCCTAGTGGCCGGGGCGGGGGTCAGGCTGTGGTAATCCCTGACCCCACCCAGAAGCCACACTTCCAGGACTGTGGATGACCACCCTGCCCAGGCCCCTGGGGGCAGCTTCCTGGGGCCCAGGCCCCCGACTGGGGAAATGATACCAATAGCAGTCGCAGTCACTCTCTTTCCTCAGAGCCGGAGACCGTCGTGGACCCTCGGCACGTGCTGTCCTGACCCCACAGCAGCCTGTGTGTGCGAGGTGCCCAGGGCTGGGGTGTATGGGAAACGTATGAAAACGGGGAGCTGGAAAATCCTTTCAGGCTTGAGCAGGTCTTAGGAGGTGGTTATTTATCCTCAGCTCCATTTAATGAGGGAAGAGGTTCAGGCTTAAGAGGGGCATCTGAGGCATTCAAGGTCACAGCGAGGCGGTGGGGGGTCAGGATGTGAGACAGTTTAACCCTCTGACTCCAAAGAGCA
The DNA here is from genome assembly GCA_007922815.1 of Macrotus californicus. Classification (NCBI taxonomy): domain Eukaryota; kingdom Metazoa; phylum Chordata; class Mammalia; order Chiroptera; family Phyllostomidae; genus Macrotus; species Macrotus californicus. The sequence continues at coordinate 65,086 of VMDR010000138.1, forward strand.
AAGTGAGGCCTCGCTTCTCCTTCACTCACTCCCCTCACGTCGCTGCGCTGGTGCAGAAGTGGCCACGTGGCCCCGCACCTGCGATGGCTCCGGTCGTCAGGTCGTCCACACAAGCGACCCTGGATGACCTAGCGCCTTATGTACTCGAGACAAATGGCCCGAGGCGCATGCAGAAAGGTGGGGGAAATACTTCTGGGGTGGATGACTGTGGCTTCCTGCCTCTGTGTCCCACTTTGTCCCCTTCTCCTCCCAGCCTTGAGTGCCTCTGGGTCAGGCCCACTTCAAGTTATAGAGGAAACAACTTCTAAACTGGGTGTTGAGGTTTGAGGGGGCTAATAAATAGCACCCCTTTTCCCTACCCAAGTGCAGAGTGAACTGAGAGCAGACAGAGGAGAAAGAGCGTCAGGTTTGTTGCTGATCGAGGAAGGCCATGGCGGCGACCAGCAGTCCTTTGCCTGCCTGCAGCTGTCCCCAGGTTAGGCAGGCTCGGGACTCGGCACTGGTTTAGAGAGACAGTCTCGGTTCTTCCCTGGGGCGCAGGGGCTAACCTATGAAATTTAGGGCTTAGAGGAGCAGAGGGAAAGGGGAACCCTCTATAGGCCAACCCCAGGGAGGGAGAGCAGAGCTATGCACGCCCTGGTTCGTCTCCTCTGCTTCTGGGGCCGGGGTCCCTCCCCAACGTGGAAGCTAAAGGAGTGGAGGGCAAGTACGCTTCTGTGCAGGGCTAGTGGGTCAGGACGCAGCCCCCCAGCCGACCAGCAAAGGATGGGGCAGGCCTGTGTCCCGGAAGGGTGGTGGGAATATGTGGCCAATGAGGAGAGCTGGCCAGTGCCTCCCTGCCCCAAACTCTTGGCAGCTCTGTTTACTGAAGTGGGCGAGGCCAAGCATGGAGGGTCTGGCTGGAAAACCCAACTGTACCCCTTGGTCCCTCCTGCCCCTGAACATTATCCAGAGTCAGGACATCAGGGCCCAGAAATCCCCTGCTAGGTCCACTGCCCCTGGTAAGGTCAGCCAGCCCCCCTCACCAGAGAGGGAACTGCAGTCTGAAAACTGGTGGCCATCAGGCACTGCAGTCCAGCTAGACACACCCTCCAGTATTTCTAGAATGAACTCCCTCCTCCCTCGCTGCCTCCCTTCCCGCTGAACACCTGCAGGACACCATGCTAGCTTCAAAGACAGCAGCAGACACAAGGGCACTGGTGTACCCTTCGGTGTCTATTGATGAGGCCCTGTTTGTCAAGAGGGCTGTGGGAACGAGGGCCAGACACCGAGCAAGGGGGCGTTTGGGCAGGGGCCCGTGGCCCAGAGCCCAGTGTGGGGCGTTGGAGGAGTGGGAGTCAGCAGTCCAGTGTGAAGCGCACCAGAGGGTGGAGAGGATCTGGGAGGGGCGTAACCCTGGACTCCGTTGTCCCCTCTAAAGCTGCCATCCACCGGGGCTGCCGGACATCACCCCCACACCAAGACGCTACATCCGGCCAAATCCAGAGACACACAGAGAGGCCTGTTGGTGGGTGAGACCCACCGTATCTCACATGCAGGGCTTCTTCGAGGAGCTCCCCGGCCAGCAGCAGAAAATGCACCCTGGCAGGAAGGCTTGGCATGCCTGCGGACATCATAACCCTCGCATTTTCTGCTGCTGGCCTGGGAATCTACACCGAAGAGAGTCCATGAAACACCGCGTTTTGCAAGATTTACAAAGACGGAACAAGCAAGTGGGCGGCGGCCTCATACACCTGGTAGTCCCACCTCAGCCATTAAAAATGTGTCAAGAAGAGAGCCAGGCTGCTGCGTGTGGCGCGTGTCCGAGGTAGGTTCGTCCCACAGAGGTCTGCGAAGGCTCTGTGAGCGGCAGCGCAGGGAGGCTGAGCGTCCTGACCTCCCTGCAAGGCCCCGCCTCAGGGATCTCGGGAGGAGCAACAGAATGACAAAACGCAGCAATGCTGTCCTGGCCCAGCCCAGGGAAGGGTCTGAGGGTGGGAGGAGGGGGTGACAAGTGCCAGCAAAGCTGGGGGTGCTGAGGCCGTACAAGGGTTCAGGTCCTAGAGACAGACTGGTGGACCGTTTGCAAGAACAGTTTGCCCTTCGTATCCACAGGTTCTTCACCGGCGGGTTCAACCAAGGGCACGGGAAATATCTGAAAAAAAAGTTACCTTGTTTTTGATGTGTACTGGGTGGTGAGGCCAGGATGGCTGCGTCTGCACTGCACACGCCCAGGTCGTCATTCCCTGAACTGTGCAGTGTAACAGCTGTTCCGCAGCATTTGCCTTGCATTAGGTGTTTTAAGTGCTATAGCCCCCCGTCCTCGGTGGGGGTATGTCCCAAGACCCCCACGGATGCCTGACACCGGGGAGCATTTATATATTTGCACTATGTCTTCCCTGTACAAACACACCTGTGGTAAACTAGATCCTTTTCTGGCATCACTGAGCACTCACCACGCACGGCGACCCTAAGTTCTGCAGGTTGAGGTGTGACGGCGGCGGCGAAGGTACCACAAGTTGCTTTGTCCTTCTTCACAATTCCAAAGGCAGGAGATTCCTTCTTACCGGAGATATTAACAACCTCAGCATACTACTGATTTTTCTTACTAAGTTGAGAGCTTCCACCATCTCACTCAAAGGAAGCACTCTCCAACCTCTCTTCAGCATATTCGGATTGCCAGTCTCCCTGCTCTTGTGCCCTGTGGCCATCCTCACATAAAATGATGACTTGAACTCAAGCACTGTGATACCGCAAGGGTCCATCTGAGATCTGATCACGGGGGGTTACTAAGTGGCTAGTGGGCCGGGAGCCCAGGCAGCGCCCAGACAAAGGGGTGATTCGTGCCCCGGGAGGGATGGGGAGGAGGGCTTGAGGTTTCATCACGCTGCTCAGAATGGTACGCAATTTAAAACTTATGAATTGTTCGTTTCTGGAATTTTCCATTTATTATTTTCAGACCACGGTTGACCTCAGGTAATTGGAACCACGGGAAATGTAGCAGTAGATAAGAGAGACTATTATAATACATTCGGTTATGATTTAAAGTTTATGGGAGGGTGGCACAGGTTACATGCAGATAGTATACCATTTTATATAAGGGACATGAGCACCTGTAGATCTGAGTATCTGTGGGGGTCCTGGAGCCAATTCCCCGGTGCCCACTGCCTGGCCACAGATACTGAGGGACCAAGGGTCCCTAGAAGCTCTCACTGCCACCTCAGCAAGGCTTGGGGCTCTGGATAAAGTCAGCCCCTACCCTGCAGTGATCGCAGCAGGCGCCTGGGGATGCCTTTGTGCCAGTGAGCTGAGCACCCCCGCACGCTGTCTCTCAGAGACTAAACGTACTGGCTGCTCCATTTCCACTCAGACTCCGCTCTACAGGGGCATTATTTTATTTTATCTCATTTTATTCCCACTTCACAGTTAAGGGAACTGCCCAAAGACCTGTGTTCTTCGCGGGGCAGGTCTGGGCCCAGCCCAGCCAGGCTTTTTCCTAGCATGTTCCCTCAGCCCCTGCCAGGCAGGGTTCCAGACACTTCACTCCAGGACCTCATTTAATCTTCACAACAGCCCTCAGTACAACGTCGGTTCCTCCCACTTTTTGTTTGGGGAAACTGAGGCACAGACAGGGGGCAGACTCTCTTCAGGTGTACGCAGTGCGCCTCACTCCTCGGCTCATAATGATACTTCAGGATAAAGAAAACCCCTCTCTCCCACGGTCCAGGAGGTGTTGCCAGGCCCCAGCCTAGACTGCCCCACCTTGCCCTTCTCCCCCCATTTCCTCTGGTTTTATGGAAGAGGTACAGCTTCCTCCTGCCCGGGGCCTGCGAAGGTCCTATTCCCAGGGGCCCACAATCCCACCACCCGCTTCGCGTCCTGGACCCTCCTCATCCCTCTCACCTCTCCTGCCCAGCGCCTTACACAAAAAATGGTCACAACAGCCACTGGTTTTTGGTGTCTTCCAACCCCTTCCCGCCCCCCCTCCCCCCAAGGCAGGCTGCTCCGGGCAGCCCCAGGGCCTTCTGCTCCACTCAGGCCCGGCCCGGGGCCCACGGCAGTGGGTGCTCACCTTCCTCATCCCGTCCCGGCTTGGGGGGGCCCGGGAGGGGAAAGCCCCTCTTCCTGGGCAGAGCTGCCATCCCAAGGGGAGGCAGGACCCGCCTTTGTCTTGTAGGGTTAAGGTCGATTCCTTTTCACAGGGAAGTTCAAAGGCAGACCCCCTGGGGATGGCTGGCGAGGGGGAAAGGAAGCACCTTTGTGGGGCAGAACCGCTCAGAGCTCAGGGTGGGGGTGGCGAGGGTCGCACGAGTAAAGGAAGAGTCAAGTTCTTCGGGCGTCGCAGCTGCAGGACCTACACGAAGTGGGTGGTCGCCTGAGAAGGCTGAAATGGGGGGAAAGCCTTGAGACCACCCCGCGCCCCGCGCCCTTTCCTGGGTGGCAGAGCAGCTGTTGGCCCAGGGACATGCCCTGCCGCGGGGGCTTCCCCAAGGTGCCCTCCCCAGGGTGCCCTCTGAGTATCCACAGGGACAGGCTGGCCCCGCCCCGCTGCCTCCCCGTCCCCACCCCGCTGGGCAGGCAGCGTCTCACACCTGCCCTCACGCCTCGACTGCTCTCCTCTGGGGCTTCCCCGACCTTGGAACAGGGGAAGGGAAGGGGAGGAAGCTCTTTACTTCTGTGTCTGTATTTTCTGACCCCCCCCCCCCAAGTCAGGTCTTTATCACTTCCCGATTGGTGGATTAATGAATTCCCTTGAAAAGTTTTACGAAGGTAGACAGGTTTAATGCATTGGACAAATTTCTCTTTTGGAAAATGAGTTCAATTCTGCCATATGATATGACCAGCTGAAAGCTGGCGTTCTTGCCTTGTCACGGCTGAAGTCGGTGGCATCTGGCTCCAGCCTTGTGACGGAAGAGCTGGGCTAGCTCTTGGCTTGTTCACTCCACCTACCTGTTTTCTAACAGCCCCTAAGGGTGGGGACATTCATTGAGATGCTCAGATTTCACCGTGTCAGTAATGACCATATTTTTTTCTATGTTCAAAAGTTATTGGGGAAAGTATCAAGAGAACATCAGCAACAATAGATGAGGCTCAGTCCACACATTTTAGTTTCAGGTACTCATGTGTTTGTTAAGATGACCATGAAGTGTGTTCAACGTATCTGATGTATAGACAATTTCTTCCTGTATGTTCAGGGGACATACTCTTAAGGTACCCATCATTTAACTGGTCATCAAAGGACAAAAAAGATTCCTCCAAAGTCATTCTGGGCCACCCCATTCAGGAATCCCTCCCCGCATCCAAGTTCATTGGTGGGAATCCTGAGGATGGCTTTAGGAAGATCGTCATCGTTCAAAGGATTAGCCCCGCCCCCGCCCCTGCCCCTTTGGGTACCACATTTTAACCCCAAAGGTACTCTCCTTGCCCAGGTGCTGTGGGAATTCGGAGGGGGGCAGGGGAGAGGCAACCCCCCTCCGTGGGAGTGAAGAAGGATAAAGGCACAGAGAATGGAAGGTGGGGACCAGCACGTGGGACTGCTCTTGGCCTGGGGGTGGCAGCAGGACATGAGGCTGGAGGTGGTCTGGGCCACCGCCCTGTGCACGATGCTGAGGACTTGGGGTTTTATTCTGAAGGCTATGTGTGGCCAGGAGAGGACTGGAGGCCAGGGATGACATGGTCAATTTTAGATGGCAGAACACTCTCGATAGTAGCAACATGTAGGGGATCCCAGGGACAAGTGGCAAGGAGAGTAGTTAGAACATTCTGCGGATCCTGGCAAGAGCCAGAGCCCTGGCAGTGGTTGTGGATCTGGAAAGAGGTGGCGATTTTAGAAGATTTTTAGGCTGAGAGGCTGAAAGGGGTGACACAGCCCAGGCTTCTGCCTGAGGTAGCTGGAGATGGTGAGGTTGCTGCCTAACTGAGGATGGCCGGTTTCAGCCAGGGACAAAATAGGTTCCATTGTAAGAGTGTTAAATTCCACAGGCCTATGGCCTGGCCTCTCAAAGGTGGAGAGGATGAAGGAGGAGAAGGAGGGAAGGCAGGCCGCAGGCCCGGGATGTCCTCGTCTCTAGGAGGTAGAGCTTGGCACCATGGGTGGGGACAGGAGGAAACGTTTTAGGGGGTTCATCTTGTTTGGGACTCTCTGTGCTTCCTGGACTTGTGTGTCTTTTTCTTTCATGAGGTGGGGGAAGTTTTCAGTCATTATTCCCTCAAACCGGTTCTCAATGCCTTGCTCTCTCTCTCTTCCCCTCTGGTACCCCTGTGGTGCAGATATTGTTACCCTTCATGTTGTCCCAAAGGCTTCTTAACCTGGCCTCATATTGAAAAAATCCTGTTTTCTTTTTGCTGCTCTGATGGGGTGTTTTCTGCTACCTTGTCTTTGAAATCACTGATTCGATACTCAAACATGTTGGGAGGAAGGAACGCAGAGGAAGAGCACCTTGTGTGCGTAGGGGGGGGGGGGGCAAGAGGTGCCGTGAAGAGCAGTGGCAAGAGGGGAAGGTGGTCACTGTCAGAAAGGGCTGCTGGGATAAGTGCTAGGAACTTGAAAAGGGGAGAGAGCTGCAAATAAGCCCAGCCCAGCCATGTGCACGTCAAAAGGGGCCCGTGAGACTTAGCGATGAGGATGGCTTTTACCTGGCTGAAAATAGGTTTCAAGGAAGAGAGACTATCTTGGGCTGGGGAGACAATGGAAGGGAGGAGGCGCAGCCATGCGGGTGTAGACACCTCCTAAAAGAAGGTGTCAGCCATCTCTACCCCCTCAGTGCTCTGAAGCCAGCAGGCAAGACATGAGGACATTGAGGACATTGCGACAGCACTGGCAGGTTACATAATAAAGCAGCACACTGAGGACCTGACGCAGAGAAGGTTCTCCAGCAGAATGCAGAATCCAGAGCCTCGCCAGGTGTGCTGGGGCAGCCTGGGCCTCCACCCAGCACCCCGGGGACGGTAGCAAATCCTTGAGAACTCAGGAAAGCACTCAGTCGGGAGAAATGGGCAGAGCAAATCAAGCAACACTGACACGAAAGACTGAAGGGACGGATTTCAAGCTTGGCCAGCCTTCACTTTCCAGAAGTTGTTTCAAATGAGCAAGATGAAATTTTCAGGGGCAGAGAAAAACGTCCACGGAGAGGGCTGAGGAACACAGAGCTGTTTATTAGCAAAGTCTCACGTGTTGCCAGTTGGACTGCTGACTTCAGGATTTCTGCTTCCTACCTGTCACTTCCTTTCTGAAAACAGCCGTGTGTGTGTGTGTGCGCGCGCGCGCGTACGTGCATATGCTTGACGCTGTGGGAGAAGAGAACTTGAAAAATCAGAAACTCTTTCTGGATTTGTTTTAATATTGATGGTCTCTTAGAAGCTGAGGCCAACTCCTAAACGCCCAACTCCAAGGCAAAGAACAGCGACATGCTGGAAAACCTGGCCATTTGTAGCTCTATTGGTAAAAAAAATGTAAGAAGCACTGGAGAGTAAATCATATTAGGATGTTTTAAATTACTGTTTGGCTTAACGTATTTTAAATTTAACATACCACAAAATGATAATTTTATTAACAAATAAGTCTTCCCCAACACTTCTACAGATAGGATTTCTTAGGGAAACCTCACTGTTCACTTGTGGCCTCAAAATCTCCACCTTGACATTCTTTTTTTTTCTTTTTAAATAATTCTTTGAGCAAGGGGAAGGGAGGGAGAAAGAGCGGGAGGGAAACATTGATCAGTTGCCTCCCACACCCGTGTCCTGATGGGGAACCGCGACTCAAACAGCAAGTTCTCACCCCGTACCCACTGAGCCATGCCGGTTGGGGCTTCACTTTGACATTGTGAGTCCCTTGTCTGCAAAGGAGACAGGATGGCAGGAGATTGAGTCTTGATTTTTCCTCCTCCCAGTCTCCCCTCTGGCTCTGTTAAAGTCTGTTCTCCCTTAGGTGGACCAACTCCACTAAGATGCCCGTGGAAACATTTGCCACTGTGGAAGTCTTGGTGGAACTGTCCAGGAGCTGGCTGAGGGTAGCCCAGTTCCAGGGGGTCAAGGCCACACATAAAGTAGGGGCTGAATGAAGTGTGCTTCCGTGGAGTTTCAGGCTGAAGCCCTGCGGCAATTCTTTTAGAAAAGCATCCCAAATCATGTTTACTAGCTCTGCCATAGAAGCCAAGGACTCCAGACACACAGGATCCCTGCTTAGCCAGCTCTGCCCTGGGTCTCTGCACCGTGGTGTGGGGGAAAAGAGAATGGGCCAGGGGTCTGGACCCCAAAGAGGTTCTAGTAGCTCAAATGTGGTCAAAGGGATCTTGGGGAAAATCTCTTCACTTCTTTGCTTAATTTCCCCATTTTAAATGGTGGCTTGGATTACATAGCACTTTCAGGACCTCCTGTCTAGAAAATTCTGATATTCGCTGGGGGGACAGGGCAGGACAAGGATTTAAGAGATGGCAGAAGGGCATAGCCCCCTCAACCCCCTCCCTGCCCCTGCAGGCAGTGCGGTGGGATTGGGGGTTCACCTCTGTAGGACCTCCTTGGTTAGCTTCCAGGCCTCACCCCCAGAAGCGTAGCCCCTGTTGGAGGCATCTTTGCTGTGGAGTTGGAGTTTCTTCCTAGAGTAGGTAATCGACCATTGAGGGAACAGAATGACTCCATGGAAGGAGCCATCATGATTTGAAAATATACCGAGTATCGTGTAACAGGCCGGGCATTTACCTGTTGCTTATCTTCACGACAGCCTTTGGAGGGGAGCTTCTTCCACTCTAGAAAGTCCACTCATGGGGACTCAGAGTGCTCAAGTGACCTGCTGTCTTAGGAAAGGTTAACTGTATCTCTCTCCATCTCCCTCTGTAAACAAAGGTACATTGTCTAAGGTGGCACTTTTCCAAAGAAATGAAACGCAGTCACCGAGTCTTAGTCAGCAACGTCCTGGGTCTGAGCACCTCTGAAGTGGCAGCTGCTGTGACTTCTCCTCCAGAGGGGTATTTGTGGGGCTGGCGCAAGGTTGGAGATCTGGCCGGATGCCTCTCAGGGAGCCAGCCTGAGTCCTCATTTTCTGGGATTCTAGGGTTTCAGCCTTGTACATACTTCCAGAAAAGAATTACCCTCTGCTTTATTAAACTTGTCTGCACTTAGGCAAAGTGGGCTGTTTATCCTCTGTAGGGTTTTTCTTTAAAGGAGGGGGAGCATGAGCATGTGCAGAAATCCATCACCTTGCTTTCCAGTTTCCAGGCAACCGTGCAGGATTACAAGTCACATGACACCCTGCTGCCAGGGAGAAGGGGAAAATGGAAAACTGTGCTATCTTGAGAAAGGGGCTGGGTATAAGCAGAGGACTTTGGATTCTCCTCCAGAAATATTATCAACAAGTAGTCAAAGACCTGGAGGCTCCTCAGGGATTCCGGCTTCTCAGCCCTTGATCCAGCCTCCTGCTGGCTGGGCAGTGGAACACCAGATATACAATTGGGGTGGGGAGTCAGATGGAGGGGAGTCGCTGGCCCAAGGTTAGCAAGCACCTGTTCTGGAAACCACGCTCTCAGGGGGATCATTAGTGAGAAGATCTAATCCAAACTAGGCCTTACTCCTGAATCCCCATCTCCAGCCTCTGCTGCCGCCCTAGGATAATGAGGGAGCTGTGATGGTTAGGGCTGCTGGGGGCAGTGAAGGGTTGGGGGGGCTGGGAGGGGAAGAATACCACCCATGGAGACCAAGTTTCCACTTCCTTTTTTAAAGCTCCCTCTTTCTGATCCTTGCTTTTTTTGATTTTGGATGTTTTGATATTTTTGATCTCCCCTCCCCCAACACATCTCTCTGCACACACACACATGCACACACTCACCCGTGGCTGTTTATATTATAGACGCCCCTGTGGCAATTCATCCCCTTCCGTATACACTTTTTATTCCTGTCATAACACCCTCTATGGCCTGAAGACTCCCTGGAACCACAGGGACAGCTTTGTTTCTGGTCCCCCTGGGGTTGCTGATGGGGGTGGGTGTGCCCTTGGCCATGGGTCCCACATACCCGCATTCTGGAAGGCCAGCCTATTGGATCAAGCAGATGTGAAGTGGACTGGCTTCCAGTTTCCTCACACCCAAAACGGTGTCCCAAGGCAAAGATGAGACATCCAGCCACACTCTCACGGGTCTTCCCAGTTTGCCCTGAGGTGGCTGCATTTCATAGCCTGGGCTGCTGGTTTTACTCCCCAGCCTGGCCGCCTAGGGAGGTGAGCCCAGAAGGCCACTGGGCGCATCACACAGAGGCAGGTGTTGGAGAGGGAGATGCTACCCACTTTGGCACCCAGGGACTGACAAGGACTCTAGTCCCTTGTCACCAACCCACAGGCTGGGGGTGAGGGTGTAGGGCACACCCTCTGCTGCTTGTCCTTTCCCAGCCCAGCGTGGATGATGTAGCTTCTTTTGTCCTGTCCTTCCTGCATGTTTCAAAGTTCTGAAGGCCTGACAGGTCAGAGACACCTCTGCATTGAAAAGCATTTGCCATCCTCTACTTTCAACAAGAAAGTAAATAAAGGAAAAGTGAGAACAGTGGAGAGCCAAGGCCTCGTACAGCTCCAATGGTGCTTGGCTCTCCCTGTCATTTCTTGAACAAATTTGGATTACGTCCTTGTTTTTTAAAAGAAGGAAAAGTTAATTATTAGCTTGTCATATGATGGGTCATTCTGTAACAATGATGAGTAAATGAATGATGTTCTATGTTTGTGATATATTTTCTCGTTACATTAAGTGAGAAGAGAAGGGATGCCTCATAAACATTGGGGGAATGTGGGCAGGAATTCAAAGGTGACAGAGGGGTGAGGAGTTTTCAATACATTACAACTGTGGGTGGAAGGGAAAAAGACATTCCATGTCTGTTTAATATGTAACACATGGGAGGGTGGGGGTGCCTGCGAGAGAGTGTCGCCTACATGTGGTCACAGAAGGGTGCTGGGTGTGTTCACAAGGAGGGTTCTGATGGCCGGGCTGGGAAGCTGGGGTTAAATCTTAAAGGAATTGAGGCATGCTTCCTAACCAGGTGTCAGGTCCCATCTTAAGTACTCAGGCCTGTGCTTGGCAGATTCACATCCCTATTCACACATCCACAAACGCACGCACTGTGCGCTTAACTCACACTCAGACACACGCGTGCACAAGCATTCACATGCCTTCTAAGTCCAGACCCGCGTTCACCCTATGACACTTGGCCAGTCGATCGCAGGACTAGAAATCTTCTTTCGAGATCCTCCAAGCCCACCCTCCCAGGAAAACGTGAATAGAAGTACAAAAGTGTTTGATGATAGAAAAAAAAATCTGCTTGCTTGCAGTTCTTGTGTTGGCCAGAATGTTACAATAAACTGTTGCTTTCCAGAGCTGGGGAGGACGAAGGCAGGCAGGGGGGGGGGGGGGGCAGGAAAGGAAGCTAGAGCAAAGAGGCCAGAAAACTTGAAAGACAGAATCAGAACTCAGGCTAAGAACGCCCCTGGGGCGAGGCGTCGGGGGTGGGGGGCGCGCCTGGCAGGGGGTGAGGGAAGGCGGGGGACGAGTTACTGCGGGAGCGAAGCGTGCGGCAGGGGCGGACCCGGCCCGGCCCGGCGGGCGCCGGGCGCTGTCGCTTTAAGGCAGGCGGCGCGGGCCGGCCAAGCGCGGCTGTGATTGGCGCGGCGGGATCACTGGCTCCCCAAGCCGGGCCCGGGGGAGTCGGCTGGAGCCCGCTGCGCTTTGATAAGGTCCTGGCAACTCAGTAACAACCCGAAAGCCTGGAAATAAAAATAACCACTCATAGCAATGGATTTCTTGGCTGCCCGGCGTCCGAAGAGCCTGTCTCCCCAGCCGAAAGCCCTGCTGTAAAAGGTAGAGATGGAAGTGCGGCTCCTGCAGAGCTGATTCAAAGAAAGTCCCCCTGGGACAGGGGGCGAGGTCACACCAAGCCGCATCGCCGGCGCCGGGGAAGGGAGAGGGTCCAGCCCTACCGAGACCGGCCCGGGAGGGGCGGTGCGAGCCGCCGGACGGCCCCCAGGAGGGGCGTTGGGGGTACGGGGCGGGGGGGGGGGGTGGCCCGGGGCGCGGCCGGCGCGTACCTCCCTTTCAGGACCGTGCGCTCGGCTCGCGCCTTTGAAGTGCACAGTTAAATCCACAGCGCAGTTTTTGTTGGAAGCGCCCGGAGGACATTTGGTGCGCGGAGTGACTGCTGGAAACAGGACCTGTGTTGAAAGCCCGGCCGGGCGGGGGCCGGAGGGGCCGGGGGCGGCCGCGGCGGGGGCGGAGGCCCACTCGGATCTTTTGCATAAAAGGGGCGGTGGGGAGCGCCGCTTCCCCTCCTTCGCTGGTGGATCTCGTTCTAATCCCGGATTGTTTCCCCACACCCCCTTCCCCTGTCGCGCGACTCCCCATGTTCCCCGACGCCGGGACCGGCCCGGGGGGGCCCGGGGTTGCTGCGAGCCGATCCGGGGGCTGGGGCCGGGGCCCTGCCCGGGGCGCCTGCGAGGTCTCACCGCGGAGCGCGCGCGCGGATCTATGGTGAGTGCGAAGACAGGGGCGGCAGGGCGGTCCGCGCGCTTTGATGTGCGGGGCGGCCCTTTGAAGTTGGCAGGCCGGCTATTTCGGGGAGCGCTCCGGGCGGCCGCGGAGGAGAGCTGTGGGCCAGGCGCCCGGCGCTCCTGGGGTCTTGGCCCGGCTGCCCCGAGCGCCCTGAGCGTGAGCCCCCTCCCCGTTGGGGTGGAGGGGGCCCCAGGGGAGAGACTTCTGCAAGTGGCGGGGGCGGAGAGGGGCTACATGCCCCCCAGGGGAGCGCATCGTTGTAGTTTTGGGATGTGAGTCGGGTTGTGAGTGTGCACGGCTTTGGAAGGTGGGATGAAAGGGTGGCGGCGCCCCCCACTTGCCCTCCCCTCCGCCTCCTCCCTCCGCCTTTCCCCCCCGCCCCCCTCTTCTCCTCCCGCCTCTCTCCCCACTCCCCTCCCTGCCACTGGTCCGCGCTTAGGGGCCCCGAGTGCTGGCCGAGGCTCAGTCTGAGAGCTGGAGCAGCCCGAGCCCGGGGCGCCCGCGTCCCCTGCGTCCCTCCTCCCCGCCCGGGCCCTGCATCCCCGGCCTCTCCGGCCTTTTTTGCCAAGAGGGAGAGACTCCTCGCGTCGCCATTTCTGGACCAGGCTGCTGCTTTCCGTGCTTTTTCTGCGGGCGCCTCTGCAAGCGGCGGCGCCGGGGACCAACCCGCGCTGGGGTCCGGGTGTTGCGAGCGCCTCCTGGGGCTTCGGCTCCGCGCTTCACGGCTCTGGACGCGCTTCACGGCTCTGGACGCGTTCAGTTGGATTTGGGCCGGGGGGCGGGCGGGGGGGCTCGGCGGAGATGAGAGCCTCCGGCCGCCTTCGTCTTCCAGGTAACGGGGCCTCTCCACCTCCCCTCCGCCAGGGTAACGCGACGCTACCTCCAGCCCCGCCACTCTGCCCGCAGAGTTGCCCAGCCCGGCGGCCTGAGGCCCCGGGCGGGGATCGCACGCACCCACCCCGGGGCTGGAGTCTCGGCCCAGCGTTTGGGGTCGTGCCCCATTCTCCCACCCCCCTCGCCCCCTGGCCCTTCTTAGCTTGATCCTACCCGTGTTGGGGAAAGCGGCTTGTTTATTGGTTAGACTTTTCTTTTGAAAAGAAGAGACGGACTTGATCGAGGTCAGTCGAGTTTGGGATTCTTGGCATAGGCAGTGGTAGCGTGAGACGGTTTCTGATCCGGTTTTGTAGGGTTCGCGGCTTCGGGAGGTGCTGGGGGGGGGCGGGGGAGACGGGGTGGTGCGCCCCGAGGCTTCTCTGCGCTCTCACAAAGTTTTGAAGATCAAAGTGTCGTCTGATTGAGTTGATTTCTGGTTTGGGGGAGCGAGGAAGATAGAGGTGTAGACTGAGTTTGATTCTTGGCGGGAAGCGGGGGCGCAGGAACCTTTACAGCTCGGGGGTGGGGGGTCGTTTTCCAGCTAGGAGTCCGGGAGCCCATTCCGCCCGGTGCTGGGCGGGCCTCTTTCTCGGTCGAAGATCTGAATTTTTAAGGAGTGGGAAGGGGTGGGTGGGGGGAATGGGAACCAGATGCCGGGAAGGGCGCGTTTGGAGCTCGAGTTATCTGTGAGGAGAGCGGAGTGGGGACATTTACTGAAATTGATTTCACCTGCACACAGCCCTGCGGCTCAGAGTGCGTGTGTTTGGAGTCGATGCGGGGGCGGGGGGTGGGGGGGAGGGAAAGTGGGGGAGGGATCTGATCGCGGAGACGCGGGCTGGCTGCCCTGTGTGCTCCTGGGCGAGGGGGGTTTTGGAAGGCTCTGTCTCACACCTCGCATGCCCCTTCTTTGCCCCCACCTCCCATCTCACCTCCGCCCCTTCCTCCACGAACCCCCTCTTCTGCCCCCCCCCCCCCACCCCGCCAGCGTGCGAGGAGCTCAGATTTCGCCTTTGAAAAAGCATCTGATACCTTAGATGAGCACCTCGCAGATAGCTGGGTTGCTTGATTTGAATTTGAGGAGTTGAAAAGCCTGTTTACTTTCTTGCTTTGATGTTGGGTAGATCTGGTTTTGATTAGATCAATACCCTTTTCTCTCCCTACCTCCCCCTTTCCTTTTCTTTCCAGAAAGGAGGCTCAGATGAGCCCCTGCTGACTTGAGAGTAAGAGAGACCGCGCTGATTGCTGAGAGGAACTGGAAGAAGAAGAAAAAAAAATCTCAAACTCAGTAAGGAGAACTCGCTCACCATGAGTAGCAGCGCTGTGTTGGTGACTCGCCTGCCAGACCCCAGCAGCAGCTTCCGAGAGGATGCTCCCCGGCCCCCAGTTCCGGGGGAAGAAGGGGAGACCCCACCTTGCCAGTCCGGAGTGGGAAAGGGCCAGGTCACAAAACCCATGCCTGTCTCCTCCAACACCAGGCGGAATGAGGATGGGTTGGGAGAGCCCGAGGGCCGGGCATCCCCTGATTCCCCTCTGACCAGGTGGACCAAGTCCTTGCACTCCTTGTTGGGCGATCAAGACGGTGCTTATCTCTTCCGGACTTTCCTGGAGAGGGAGAAATGTGTGGATACCTTAGACTTCTGGTTTGCCTGCAATGGATTCAGGCAGATGAACCTGAAGGATACCAAAACTTTGCGAGTCGCCAAAGCAATCTACAAAAGGTACATTGAGAACAACAGCATTGTCTCCAAGCAGCTGAAACCTGCCACCAAGACCTACATAAGAGATGGCATCAAGAAGCAACAGATCGATTCCATCATGTTTGACCAGGCGCAGACCGAGATCCAGTCGGTGATGGAGGAAAATGCCTACCAGATGTTTTTGACTTCTGATATATACCTCGAATATGTGAGGAGTGGGGGAGAAAACACGGCTTACATGACTAATGGGGGACTGGGGAGCCTAAAGGTCGTGTGTGGCTATCTTCCCACCTTGAATGAAGAAGAAGAGTGGACTTGTGCTGACTTAAAGTGCAAACTTTCACCCACTGTGGTTGGCTTGTCCAGCAAAACTCTGAGGGCTACAGCAAATGTGAGGTCCACAGAAACTGTTGAAAATGGATACAGGTAAGAGTGGCTGGGGCTGAGGGGTAGGTGGTGGATGATAGGGACTTTGCGGATGTTTTGAGTTACATAGGGTGGATGGTTGGATGGATGTGCTGTAGAGGCTGACAAAGGTCTGCTGAGAGCTGGGACCACTGGCTATGAACACTTTGATCTTGCTTTTTGTGGTTTAAGGGCTGGGGGAGTGATGCCCACGTATCTAAATGCCTGCAGTCTTCTAGTGCTAAATTCAGACACTGCCAAGCAGTAGTCATTAATGCAGGTTACTTAGTTCTCTGGGCCAGCCTTCCAAAGGGGGGGGTGGGGGAGAGAGAGAGAGGGAACAGCTTTTGATGCCGCTGAGTCACCAAATACTTAGTAAGCACCGGTTTTGGAAGGGGTCCTTCACCACTGATCAGTAGAGAGTGGAATTAATGTGGCTAAGGAGGCAGCTGGGTTGTGGTAGAGACACAGGAAATAAAGTGTGTACTCATTGAATGTGGGGGTAAGTGGGATCTTTTCAACTTTTATGTGAAGATAAGAGCCAGCAATTGGGTCCTGCGGGTCTCTGTAGAATTAGGTATTTACCCAGTGAGAAACCCTCCTTATTTAAAGGGAAGGCCCGGTGTCTTTCCTGAATGAAGGACTCTTAGCTTTAGAGTCTGCTGGTATATGGATCTAGGTTTTAAGTGTTTGCAGCCCGAGGGGCAGACCTCGGCTGATTATTTTGTTATTTTGTGCTGAAGGAGCAGAGGTCTTGGCCAGAGAAGACTGGGGTCCTGGAGTGCTTTCTCTTTTGGAGGCTTCAAAGACAAACAGTCCTTTACAGAATGGCCAAGTCTTAAGATTCTTGACCTTTGGAGGCAACTTCAGACCTCCTGTGAGCATGAGTTTTCCTGTTTCTCCCTATCTCTCCTCCCGGATATTCAAAAAGAGAATGAGCCTCTTAATTCTAGGTTGTTTCCTACCCTAGGTCTTTGGTCGCTGCCAGGGAAGGGGGTGGGCACTTACTTGATTGCTATCTGGTGGCTTATCTTGCTAGCCCTAGTATATTTCTCCATGTGTTAAAGACTCAGGCTGCCTCCTTGGAGATTGCCCTCTCTCTGTGGAGGCTGGCCTCCAGTGTCCTGCTCCAGCAGCAGCAGCAGCAGCAGCAGCAGCAGCAGCAGGAGCAGGAGGGAGGGGCAGGGCAGCCAGATCTGAATCTGGGAGGAGTGATTTAGGGGGTGGCCGGGACTCTTCCCAGGGAGGGAAGGGCTTGTTCTCTAACCGCCAGGGGGCGCTCTTATATTCTGTGGAGCCATTCACAGACATCTGGTCTACACCTAAGTGGAATCGATTGGCTTTTGCAAGGAAGCATAGGATCACTTGAAGGAGTTGTTTCAGCATCTTGACGCTTATGGTTTCCGGTTGTTAGGATGAAGATACTCGGTCCAGCCTCTGTGGCTGGGCAGTCCCGGGGGCACCGGCTGCTACTGCCCATTCCATCATGTGAACGTTTGAGTAAAACCTGCTGGCCTCATTGCCCTCCCGTTCGGCATTGGTAGCTGAGACTACCTAGGGCCCGTGGTAAGGTTGCTTCTGCCGTTGGGGCCCTCTGACAGTGGGGCTTGCGTGTCAGGATCCCTGAGTGTCACTGTGTAAATAGCGCTCTGTGTGGTTTTGGATGCCGTCAGTCAGAAAGTGCTGAAGAAGGCAGGACCCTGCTGCAGCCCCTCCCCTTCCTGGGTGGGCTGTAGACCCAACCTTGGGGTGCTCTTCCCTCCTGCTAAGGCCTCAGCTGGGATAGTACCAGGATAGTACCTTTTGGGAGGTTACTCTTGTGAAGGTTTTTGATCCTGGAGGCTGGGGCCAAAGACCCTTTGTGTTTCCAGTGTTTTGCTTCTTGGCTGTGACCTGTGGGTATCATCAGTATACAGATGGCACCTTTTCATCCGCCTCTTGAGTTTCCATACTGTGTTCATGTGTGCCTTCTCCCACTGATGGGTTGAAACGAAACATTTTCACCAGGACTTCCTGAAGCCCAGACATCTTAGCTGGGCATTGTCAAAGAGATTAAAGCTACATCCAGATTTCATTTTCACACGCAAGGTATTCAGGTGTGCAGCAGTGTATTGGGAGGTGTCTTGAATTATTTAAAGGCCTGGGTTCCAGCCCTGCCCACCACCTACTGCCACCTGGTTTAAGCCTTTCTGAACCCCACGTGCCATCTGCAAAATTAGTGGGCACCGTCCTTCCTGCTCGTCTCACAGACAGCTGTTAGGATCAAAATAGTGAACGTGAAGGCCCTTTGCAGAGGGCACTGTGTTGGGCAGATGTGAAGCATTATAATTAGTGTAATTTAATAATGATGACAGTTGGGTGTGTGAAAAGGGCAACCAGATTAAGATGTCACTTTCAAAGAGTGACTCTTGGGTTCTAGCCCATATTCATGATAAGGTCTCCTGTCTCATCTTTTTCTACTTGTTGAACTTACGTCTGTCTTTCCAGCTCGCTCTTGGGCCATGGGGACCCTATCTAACTCTAAGTGCCCCTCCTCCTCCTAACACACCCGCTCATCAAGCACGGTACCTGACTTACGGAACGGGCTTTCATTAAGTTGGCAAAATGAATGAAACAGAAAAAAATGAGCCTTGCTGAGGGTCTCCCTTCATCAGCTGTGGACAGCCCAGAGCACTGGAGTCTCCCAAGCCCTGTGTTTACCCTGGGCGCTCAGAGCAGCCTCATCTTTAATGACTTGTTTGTGTCCTTACTGATTTGGTGTCAGGTTTAATATAAATAGTTGGAACGGAAGAGCAGGAATTATCCTCAGAGGGAAGGACTCTGGTTTGCGAGTGGTTGAGTGGGAGGCCTGGGCTTCTGATGGTCTCTATAAATAACCTAGAGCAGGAGTGACCTGTTGGTAGAAGCACGTGTAAAAACCCCAGCACACAAAACACACACACAGAGTGGCGAGGTGTGTGTGGAGGGGGCTGTGGGATTAGGAGCCTGGCCCAGCATTTATTTTGGGAAGGAGAAGACAGTGTTGGCAAACAGAGCACTCCCTATGTCCTTCCCTGTCTGCGCTGGTCCTTGTGTGCTCCTGCCCAAGGCGGGTCTCATCTGTCTCTCATTGGACCCTCTGCTCTGGCCTCACTTAAAATAAGTCAGGCCCAGCAGATGGCCCTCTGCTGGCTCCCAGTGCCTCCTGTTCTCTGAAAGAACTCACTGATGAGGCCCGTTTTTGTGCGAAGCCATTGGAATCAAGTTTGGCTTCAATTATCAGAGAAAATGATGCCCTAAGAAGGATATGCTGGACGCAGTAGGCCACAATTAGAGAGTGGCAGCTCTGATGAAGGCACTTTGCGAAGGTCCACTTGTAAAAGCCCGCCTGTTTTCCCAAGGCCCAGTTGGCTGCTGCTCTCTGAGCGCCCGGCCTTCACGGAATGCCCCGGGATCCTGCCTTCGAAAGTGCATGTTGAAGACAGTGTCGCCTTTTGGACGGTGACTTTGGGAGTGAATTGTCAGAGGGTTTTTGGAAAGCCCTAAACACACAGCCTTAGAAAGCACATGCTTTTGAAGTCTCATTGTTTTGAGAGGGGACCCAGAAAGAGGTCCCAAAGGTCAGTTCTGTTGTCCTCTCTGTAGGGGACTTCGCCCTGGTGCTTGGGGAGGGGGCAGGGGCCACAGCATCTCCTGGAGATAAGAGATAAGAATAGGCTCAAGGATGGGTGAAGGAAGCAGCAGATATGTCCCCAACAAATAAGGTCCCAGGAGCCTCCGCTACCTGCCAGCTGAAAGCCCTTTGCACACTGAGGCTGCGCACTTGATCCGCCCAGTGAAAATGTGTACCATAGGCCTCCACTCTCCCCAGGAATTTAAAGCCCTGCCAGCAGCTGGGAGTACAACAGCCCTGAAGAAATAATCAGAGCATCTGGGTACAATTACTGCAGCGTGGTTGAGTGTCTTTCCTTTTTTTTTTTTTTAAGTAATCACAAGAAAACAGCTCTAATCCATTTTTAAAAAATTATGTGGTGATTTTTGACAAAGTTCGGGGTTCTTAAAAATTGACTCCGTCTCCCCGAACAACCCTGCCTCCATCCTGTGCCTCATCTTGTTAGGATGGTCGGCAAACCCAGACACTTGATGGCAGTCAGCGGAGCTGGGGGCAGTATAGCCCGTGTTTAACGACCGGTCACGGTAGCCCTATAGTTTGGAGGCGAAGGGAGACAAGTTTATTTTGGGATCCACGTGTGCAAAGAGTGTAAGGCTGTGAGCACCCCGGGATTTGAGTCAGGTGTCCTTTTTGTTTGGGGCCGGAGGAGGGGGAGGAAGAGTGTCTGTTGAGTCCTTTTGTCCCTGCAGAGGTTGAATTACAACCCTCACGTGTGGGGCCTTGTTGATGTGCTCATACCACAGAGGTAGCAGCACTGAAGTGACGGGAAGAGTGTTTGAATGCCGTTTAAGGCCGTTTTGGTTCTTATTCTCTGCCTTTGGACTAAAAAAACTTTCCAGCAACCCCTTGGATGGTCCCTGGTCTTCTAAGGAGGTCCGACAAAGTTTTGAACCTCTGCCCCACGTCACAAATGTGCATTCAGCGTTGGGGAGACCTGAGAAGAAGACAGGTCGGGCCCTCGCCCTCATGGCGCTTACGGTCTGCTGGCACGGGGCAGGCATTCAACGTGTGAACGTGCCACCACTGTGTAATTAGGAGTCACGATAAACACCACAGGGGGAAGAAAGAGCTATAGGAGCTCTTTGTTTGCATTGGCAGTTGTTTTTTGGAGTTTTATTACACTGTGACCCTCCCCTCCCCCAGATTGCAGTGCTCTTGTTTGGCCTTTCAGAGGACACGAGAGCTTCGTGCAGGTGGCCATGTTTGAACTGTGTGTGCTGCAGGTGGGTGCCCCGCATCTGAGGGGGGCTGTGACTTGCCTGTGATCCCCCAGCTGGCTGGGAGCTGAGCCAACACCAGCTTTCTACCTCTTGATTTCTGTTCCTGATCAAGGGCTTCCAAAACTTACTTTGTACCGTGTTCCCGAAGACAGGAAGGGGTCCTGAAGGAGTTATCTTGTTCATCTTGCTTTGAGCAGCAGCCCACCCAACCAAGCACCTCAGAAAGCCAGGAACTTTGGGCTATTTTAAAGACTTGGGCGATTCTATAACCCGTCCCCACCCACTCTATGGGTCTGCTTGGACCATTCCGAAGGGCTTTCCTCTTGTTCTGCCTTGGATGCAGACGGACACTTCTCCTCTTTCTGAGTTCACTTATCAACTGGGAGGCTGTCTTTGCATCCCTTCTTTTTTTCCAGAAAAACCAGCTGTCTTTCCTTTGCTGTCACCCCTCCTCTCCAGCCCGGAGGCCTGGGGCTCCCAGACTGAGGACATGGGGCCTAGCTCTAGGCATAGAAGATCTTATTTAATTCCTCATCCTTACTTAATTGCCATAAAAAAATCCTGGGAGGTAGTGAGACTTCTTGCCCTTTATAGATACGAGAACAGGGCCAGAGCATCTGAGTGACAGTTCAGGGTCACTCAGTCCAAGGTATTTGAGAGGTTAAAGTGCCATGTTCCTCATTTGCACCTTCCAGTCAATTCCACATCTACAAACAGTTCTAAAACCTAACTCTGTTTCCATCTAGCTCAGGAGGCTTAATTGAGGTCCCTGCCAACCAGGCCCCTCAAGGAGTCCAGCTGTGGGTTCCATGCCGCCCAGCCTCCAGCCTGGTGGCCTCCCAGAAGGCTTTTGGGCCCTGCCTGGGGCCCCGTGACCTCCTGGGATGGTTGTGAGGATGAAAGATGATTAGGCAGCAGGTGTTCATTGAGCACCTACTGCATGCTGTGTACATCAGTGACAAGAACAAAGACCCCCGCCCACATTAAGTGCTCAGCTGATGGTAGCTCTTAGTTTTTATCAACATTTCTAAAGGGTTGGGTTAGGTCATTTCTGAGATTGATTCTGACTCTGAAATGTTAAGACTCTGAAGGTAACTTCTCCTGTTTGTCTTGTCATTCCAGCTACGAGTGCAAGCTCCTTAAAGATGGGACTGACCATCTCTTCCCCCTTTTCCCTCCCATTCAGCTCTGTCCTGCACCTGCCCTGTTTCAGCTTTCACACCAAATTGTGGCAACAACTGCCTGTCCCCCACAGTCCCCCCACTTCTAGTCCAGCCTGGTGCACAGCCTCTGGATCACTGGTGCTGCTGGGAGAACCTCAGGCCCCGCCCCTTCGTAACCCCACTAGCTCCACCCCTTCCCCCGCCCCGTCCCCCCAAGTCTGGGGAAGACATTTAACTGCTTTCCCTTCCCCAGTCCCGGGTGGCGTCTCCTCGAGTTCCTGCTCACCCCTCAGGGTTCACCTGGCTTCTGCCTGTCCCAGGGAGCCATCCCTGGCCATTCATCTGGAAACGTCCTCTCCGTCATTAGCTCTGCCAGGATTACCTCTACAGAGTCACTCATCCTGCCTCTTATTCTAGAACTTTCTAAATGTTGAGGCTAGTCTTTGTATTAGGAAGCAGAAAGAGAGGTTGAGAGAGAGCCACACAAACCGATCCCATGCCCACTTGTACTGCCTCTGCAGTCCGGGCCGGGCTACTGCCTGGGTGGGACCCAAGGGCACACCTGTAAAGTGGGCACGGGGCTCCTTCTCCCCCAGGTGGCCATGAGGGTTAAACGAGATGATGCATATACACAGAGGTGTGCCCCTCTTCGTGGGCCTGTAATAACACTGTCTACCTCCCTTGTGGTGCCCCTTCTGCCCCCATTTATGGTGACACACTCCTTTCAGGCCATGGGTGCCCCACAACCAGAGACTGGGGCTGGGCACACCCACAGCCCATGGCAGTGCCGAACGCGTGGTGGGCAAGGAGGAGCTCAGTGAGCAGGAGCACAAGACTGCTTTGACCCCTCGCGGGCCCCTCTCATCTACACCGAAGGCCATGTTTATAGACTCCGCCCACAGGGGCCCGACAGAGTTTTCTCTGAGCCGTTCTGTCCCCTCCAGTTGGCTTCTTTGCTGTTGGCGTGGACTTGGTGGCTCCGTGGGGTATGCCAGTCTCTGTAAACGAGGTCGCCCGCAACATCAGCCTTCACAGGCCCTTCCTGCAGCCCCAAGACCATGGTGGCCCCTTCTTCTATCCCCACCCCCCCTTAAGTCCCTAGCTGGTGACACAAGAGGATTGTGGCCCTGCAGGGAACAGCCATACTGGTGGTTCTGGGAGGAGATCAAGAGGGCAGACTGGGGCAGCAGAGGCCACTGAGACAAAGTGGGGGATGCCAGAGGAGGGCCCGGGACTGTCCTTTGGAACAGCCGTGCTGCTCATTTGAAGCCTATGGGCCTCGGCCAGCCTGGGAGAAGGGGGCTAGGTGGGTGCACAGAGGTCCAGCTCAGGGTGGGGTGCCAGTCTTCAATGTTGTCTTGAATTTTCCTGTCCCACCCATCCAGCTCACTGGGCCCAGGGGGTGAAATGCGAAGGCTGTGCCAGGCCTCCAGGGGTTCGCGTCTCGGAACTGCCCTAACAGCTGTCTTAGGAGCTTCAGATACCCAAGGGCCCGACATTGTCTGTCTCTGGTGCCAGCTTGGAGGGAGGGCAGGGAGGGTGAAGACACTCTGTGTCCACTGACTGTCCTTTTTTTCTATAGCCTCCCCTCCAAGAGCAGAGCGCTGTCCCTTCCTCTGTGTGAGGGTGTGTTTAGAACTTGGGAGGGTCCCCTGGGAGACCTTCCTTTGGGGACAGAGGAACCCAGCCTGCTCTCTGCCTGCCCAGAGAGCACCTGGCCCTGGGCAGCAGGTTGGCATTGAACAGATCACAGGATCGTGCACTTGGTTGCCCTGGGGTCACCTGCCACCTAGGTGACCACTGAGCATCAGTGACGCTCTTTTGTGCTTCCCCTGCAGGCCCTTCAAGAGGAACGAGCCTGTCAATCCATACCACATAGGTTCTGGCTACGTCTTTGCACCAGCTACCAGCGCCAACGACAGCGAGATATCCAGCGATGCGCTGACTGATGACTCCATGTCCATGACGGACAGTAGCGTGTGAGTATTCTGGTGTCCCCATCGTGTGCACGGTTGGCACCGTGACCCACCGGGCCAGCTAGGCAGAGTCCTCAGCCATGCCCCGCCCCCGGCCTTGCAGATCCCGTCGGTAGGCGTGTATTTGGTGGACACGGAGGGAGGCATGGTGAGTGGGGGTATAGGCCAGAGCCTTGAAGGGAAAGCGGGGTGGTGCCTTAACAGAAGGAAACTGAAATGGAATGGAACTAAAGGAATGCAGAAAGTGAGGATGAGCGTCTGTAAGTTTCTTGAATTTAACAACATGTCTTCTGGTTGTCATTTTGCCTTCCCTGTGGGCAGGTGTGCTTGGTTGGTCTTGAAAGCCAGGAGGTCCCCCATCTGCAGAACCAGCAGATGGGGGACAGGGGGCCTCAGAAGGGTGTGTATTTAGGTGTTCGTTGTTTTTGAAGGAAGAGGCAGTGAAGGTGGGAGTCAGCAAGTCAGAGATTTCTAAGAGGCCACTGCGCGTGACGTCCCCTCGTGAGCGTGGCAAATGGACATTGTTCGGTTGAGTGACTTGGTGGAATGCCCGTTGTATGTCAGGTGGGGGTTCCTTGCAGAGTCCAGCTGATCTTGGATCTTTTGCAGATGGTTGGCTTTGGTTTCTGAAAGCAATCCAAGTCATCAGGATGGTCGACGAGGTCAGCAGGCCATCAGGCAGGGTCATCAGGCGTTGAGTTTCGGGGCATTTGTGGTCCTGTAGTGGTGATCTCTCTGGATGGAGAACAGCTCACCTTCTGCACGAGTTTCACAGGGGCGGGGTGTGTGGTGGGCAGGGTGCCTCCACCTCCTGCCATCCTTTGAGATGCTGGTTCAGGAGACTTGGGCAGAGCTTTTCACCCCCAGCACCCAGCTGAGAACCACCATCCTAGAAACGTTCTTCGAAGGCTCTTCCACAGATGTTTGTGAGTGGGAATTTCTCCCACTTCAGGGGACAGTTTTGAAAGGCAAACCCACTGAACTGTGTGCGTTCTGGCATACTTACTCAGAGTTGTTCCTTCTGCCTTCCTAGTGAGAACTGGACCATCGATTCTTCCAGTTTGTTTGGAAATATCAGGCTTTTATTAGCCAATGCCCTGTTGCTGCCTGGGGCACGGAACCAGCTGGAAGGAGAGTTGATGAGGTTGGCTTGGGACTCTACTATTGATTAAAACTCTGGTGGCTTTTACTACGTTCCCCTGGATTCCCGTCAGTAAAGGGAGAGAAGTCCTTAAGGTGAAACGTTCCGCTTTAACGAAGCAATAGCATTCGGCATGAGTGAAGACACAACTAAGGGTGTGCGTCTTGCGTGCATCTTGGAGGGACAAGGGGTTCCACCAAAGCAAGTGGGACTGGACTCCCTACGTGTGTGCACTTGAGAAAAATGGCCCTTTGGCAGGCGGTTCTCAATGCGTGTTTGCTCTGTCTTGATTGAATTGTATTAGGGGGGCATAAGTTGTTATACCTTTTTAAAATAATTTTTATTTATGTATTTGTTTTTTATTGTTCAAGTACAGTTGTCTCCATTTTTACCCCACCTGTCCCCGCTTCCTACCCTGGAACCTACCCCCTTTGGCCTGGTCCACGTGTCCCTTATACATGCTCCTTGATGGCCCTTGCCCTGTTTTCCCCCATATCCCTCTCCGCCTCCCCTCTGGTTACGGTCAGTTTGTTCTTTACTTCAGTGTTTGGCATAATTTGTATCTTGATTCAGATGCGTAATGTCAAGATCTGTTTTCGCACGGTGTTGTGCTTTCTCATAGAACCTAAGGTAATACAGGCTCCCCGCCCCTGTACAGACCGACACGCCCCCGTTTTCAGCCATGGTTTTTCTTTTTCTCTCGTTGTTCTGCCTGCTCTCATTTGTTTGTTTGTTTGTTTGTTTGTTTGTTGTTTGCCATAGTCTGGGTGCGTGCTGTGGTAGCATCGCTCCTCAGCTTTTATTGTCTTGTGGGTGGCGTGGGAGTCTCAGCATTCTGTGCGCAATGAGGGTAAATTGGATTTGAATAAGGGCCTCGAGTGACTCTCCTAAGTCAAAGGTAGTGACTTAAGAGAGGTAGTTTACATAAGACCAGAAGGCTTCTGTTCCGTTTCCTTAGAGACTGTTTTTGGCTTGCTTCCCGGTCCTTGCCCTCATTTCATGTTGGTCCCTATCGAAGTGTTACTCTGGGTTCCTGATGAGATAACTTGGGTGAGGTCCCCATCCGTGTTCGAGCACCACAGACCCCATCAGCAAGGTGGGCAGGCCCCTGGGACTTCCAGGTGGAAGTAAGGCCCATGCTTCCAGAGCTTCTCGCCACAGAGACAGAACTCTGATGCAGGCCAGACACAGCCCCTACCTTTTGCCTCTGCCCCCCCCCCCCCCCCCAAGCACGCACATTTCCAGCACGAGATGTGTTATTAGGACCAGTTGATAATGAGACCTTTGAGCCACTTTGAGTTTCTTCTATTTTTACTAGTGATCACCCACACTGCTTCCTTTTTAGCGGCTTGGAGGAGGGGTAGGAAGAAGCAAGTTCTAACTGCCCCCCCCTGCATGCTCCCCCTCTACCCCTTTTCTTTGATCCTCTCCCCAGAGAAGGACTCCCTCACTTTTAGAGAGGCAACTTTAAAGCTCTGACCCTTCTGCCCTTTAGCTAAAGGGCTTGCAGCACAGGACAGACAAGCCACCTGTGTGAGTCAGCTGTTTCTGGAGGCAAGCCTTTGGGGAGTGGGCCAGTGAGGCCCACGTTGATACAGATGCAGATCCCTCTGAAAAGCGCAAACCCCTCGCTTGGCAGCCTTCTCTTGGGGGCTCAGTACATTCCCTGCCGTCTCCAGTGGCAGACCCTCAGGGGCTCCGCCTGGGACAAAGCTACCTTGGCTTTGTGATGAGTCAGCCAGGATCCAACTCCCAAAGAAGGAACCTGGGGGTTCGGAGAGCTGGGTGCTCACAGTGTTGGATCTGATTTCCTGAAGTCAGCGTTGGGTGGCACTGAACTTTCTCCCAACCAAGGGGCGGGTTATCAGATGGGCTCTGGCAGCTGGGCATGTTTGTAGCACCTGGGAGGGCCCATGTGGTCAGAACAGGACCACCCTCTCGGGAATGGCTTGTCCAGAGGCTGTTGGCCCGGTGCTGCCTGTTGTGGAGGAGAAACGGGTCTCCAGAGCCCTTTGTTTGGGGTGGGTGTTTGAGCTTAGAGGTTCCTCTGGGTCTCAAGCTGCCAGGTACCAGGGGTCCCTAGGGCCCTCCCCGCTCTCCTGCCCAGCAGACTCCGCATGCCCTGAAAGCCGGGCTGTGCGAGGCACTTTCTGGCTGGCTGGCCCTGAGTGTGTGAGATTTGCCCGGTGTCAGGCGGGTCACCCGGGATTCCCAGGGCTGGGATTAGACCCCTCTTCAGAGCTCTGCCAGCTGTGGGCCTGGCTGCACAGGAGAGTGCCGAGGGGGAAATAAAGTGTGTGGGGATGAAAAGCCGAATGAATCGCTTTCAGCCCATTGTTCGCCCGGGGAGGCTTAGAGGGGATAAGAGGGTGGCAGGCCCCTTTGAAATTTCCCTGAGCAAGTGAATAGGAGCGCCCCATAAAGCATGAAAAGGCCCTGGCTGTTTCTCCTGGTCACAATGGCCAGCTTGGGCTGGGAGCGGGGCTGTGAGTAGGGCCGGCTGCCCTGCTGGGAGCTGGGGGTGGGAGGGGTGAGGCTGGGGAGGGAGAGGGGGTCACTGGCGGCCTTCAATAGACTGCAGAAGGTCGGAGTTCGTTAGATACACGCCCGGGGAAGCAATCGTCTCATTTGCGACAGCACCAGGGAAGTCCCGGGGGCCTTTGCAAGGGGCCTGGGTGGAAGCCGGGCGGGGCTGGCCTGCACTTGGTTAGCTCGTGGAGCAGTGCACCGGCGCCTGGAGGTCGGAGCAGGCAAGGGCTTTGAAGAAATCATGGCCTTTTCTTTAGGTGTCACTGCTGACTTCTGTTTTCCCATGAAATAAAGTGCCCTGTTAACGATGGCTGGGGCCCTGGCTGGTGTGGCTCAGTGGGTTGAGCGCCCGCCTGCAAACCGAAAGGTCGCAGGTTTGGTTCCCGGTCAGGGCGCATGCCTGGGCTGCAGGCTGATGTTCCTCTCCCTCTCTTAAAACCTTTTAAAGGAGAAAAAAAAAGATCTCTGGGATTTGGGTCTTCACCATAGACCTCTGAGAAGGCTGTTTCACAGGCCTGTTACTCTGAAACCTACGTTCTTGGAAGAAATGGCTTTTTAACTTTTTTTCTTTTTTCTTTTGGAAGTTAGCTGCCAGACTCCCATCCCAGCCAAGTTCTAAACCCCAGTCTCAGGAGCACTGGGGACAGGAGGATTAGGGGACCATTCCCGGGGATTAGGCCTGGAGGATGCAGCCGGGGGGGCTGAACACCTCGGAGGCAGCAGGTCCTTTGCCACCCAAGTGTGGCTCCTCTGTTGGAGGCAGCCACACATCGTAAAGGCCACGGGTAGATGGCACGGGAGCGTGTCTCTCTCTTGTCACTTATGTGCAGAGCTGCGCACAGAGCCAGGAGCGGCTTGGCTGGAAGGCTGGCCGGCCCCGGGCGTCGTGAAATCCGTGCAAGACACTTCCCTCGCACCTCATGCGGAGGGCGGCGCGGGTCATTTTATTTATTTATTTTTATTTCCTTTTATCTTATTTATGGGTTTACTTTGGACACCAGGGACAGCATCCACGTGAACTTCAAATATTACCTTATCTTACAAACCAGGCTTTTGATGTTGGCTGTGATCAGAGGCGGCCCTCTGAGAGGCTGCCAAATGGAAATGCGAGTGGACGCCTGCGCGCATCAGCCTGCAATTTCAAAGTCACCGGAAAACGACATTCAGGTTAGGCCGGGCACAGCGGAGTCAAAAGGCTAAGCTAATTGGCTCGGCTTAAATGGCAGCTAAGTGGAGTCCACACTTCAAAACCCGGGCTCCCCAGAAACAGCTGGGCCCGGCAGCCGGCTCGTTAGCTGAAATGTTTACAATGAAAGGCGGGCCCGAAATGCGGGCGCTCGTCCACTCACCGTTCTGAGCAGTCAGGAAGCGGGTCGGAGACTTAGGGCCCGAATTAAAAGGAGAGAGGCCCCCTTCTGGAATGAGGAGCTCTTTGGGTAGAAGATTCTTGGCTGGGGGAGAATTAAAGCCACATTTCCTTGAGGTGCCTGTCCAGCCTCTTTGAGCCTCTGTAAGTTGCAGTCTCTCTTTTCCTACACTGGCTCCTTCAGCTGTGTGTGCGTATGCGTTGTGTGTGCATGTGCGTGTGGGTGGAGGGGGTTACTAAAAAATAATTTGTTCCTCTGGCCTTCAAATTGGCCAGTGACCTGCTTCCCCTTCTCCCCACACCTGTGTGGCCCCATTCTCTTCTTTCTAACCTTAGATGGGAAAAGAACAAGGTATAAAAGCCTTAGCCCTCACCGATTTCCATCTGGGCAGGAGGAGGAAAGAGGGAAGGTTGCTGAGGTGTGGGGAACATTTGAGGACAGAGTCTTGGGGGGAATGGGAGCCTCCTCGGGGACTTTTGAAGCCCTGTGTGTGGCACAGGGGGGTCCATGGCATGCTCAACAGCTGGCCTTCAAGATGGTCAGGAAGGGACCTGGACCAGAGGCCTCTACTCTCAAGTCCCCAGAAGAATTGCTGCTCAGGAGAAGGGTGTGGATCTTGTCTTGCAGCTCTGGGGCTGCAGAAGGTAGCTTAGACCAGCATGAGACCCAATCTATGGGTTCCCCCCCACCCCCCATGCCAAAGGGATTTAGGTTAGAGGTGGGGAGTCACTTTGGTTAAGTTAGGTTAGGTTAGGTTAGGTTAGAGTCCCTGTCTTGGGAACCACCTGGCATACCCTGTGACCAATGAGTCCCAAGTGGTGAGGGGGGACTTTCCAGAATGTTTGCCGAATCTCTCATTCGTCCCGTCAGAATGTCAGGTGACTGCGGGGCTCAGGAAATGATGCCCCCACGTTCAGTCAGGAAGGTCGGCTTCTCCAGCTGGGGCTGGGCATGGAGGTGGTGGAGTTGAGGACACCTGTTTTGGAGTCCAGCAGCGGTTGCACTTGGACCCTGGATCTGAGCGCTGCTGATGGGGACCCTGGTCACCTCAGATGTGGTGGACTGGGGTTTTTGTGAGAACGAAGTGGGATTCGGTGTTACATGTGTCTGACCCTGAGTAGGGACTCGGGAGGGAGCTGGCAGCCTGGGGTTGGAACTGGTCACCTGGCTTGGAATTTGGTTTACTGGTCAAGTCAGGCATGCTCTCGAGAGCCCTATCTTATTAATGACCCTAAGGTGAAAACAGTGAATTTCGATCAGCAAGCTCCAGGTGGGTCAGTAAGGGTCTAGACTGGAACCTTTATCCTACTTGGCCTTCAGGGACCTGTCAAGTCCCAGGCCTAGCGAGTAAGGAGCTGTGTGGGTGACTTGACCTGCTCTGGTCAACAGGCTATCCCCTCTCCCCACTGTGCTCGCTGCCTCTGCCCTTTGGCCTTTCTCCCGGATAGAACCCATGTGTGTGTGAGTCCTTGTTTCAGATACTGATCCCTTTCTCCCCAGTCCCCTCAGTACGGTGATCCTGTGGGTGCAGATGCTTAGCCAAGGTTTGGCTCCCAGATCATACCACCTGTTGTGAGTGGTGCCACCCCCGAGTGGCCCTGTTCTCCGGCCTAGGTCAGCAGACATCCAGCCCCTGGAACCCCAGGGCGCCGCAAACAAGGAGCCAGAAGCCAGTCTCTGGCTGCTCCCGTGGACCTCTGGGCGCTGCTAGTGTTCACCCACTGCTGAGCCAGTGGGGTATTTCTCCCCTCCCCCTCTGAGGTTCAAAACACTGGGAAAAGAGAAGTGACCCAATACCTAATTTCAGTATTTACAGCCTCCAGGTGTGATTCATCGTGACGCTGTTTGAGCACGAGGCTTTTGTAAGTAAGTTGTTGTCCCCCCTTGGCCATTTGACAGCTTTTAAGACGTTTTCACAGCAACTCCAGGTCACGTTTCTAGTGAAGACCAGTGGTGGCAGACTGCAGGTGTTTCTTACCTCTGCTACATTCTTTTTTAAAAAAAAACGTGATGAAGGACACGGAGGCCATCCTCCTGCAGGTCTGTGCAAGGACCTCACTCGCCACCCACCACCCCCCCAGCTACCTGGCATGCCCCGTAGCCAGTGAGCACGGGGTGGTGGGAGGGACAGGGCTTTGCCACTATGACTCCCCTCCCATGTCTAGTAGTGCCTCGTCATGGTAGTCACCACCTTCTAACGCGCTGTAGATTGTGCTTTTTCATTTTTACTTATTGCCCGGCCACCCCATTAGGAAATAAGCTTCATAAGGCAGTCCTCTGCGTTTTTCACTCCCTTCCTTGACTGCTCTCTTACCCAGTGCCTAGAACAAGGTTTGGCACGTGGTAGGTACTCAAATATTGGAATGAATTGCACAGAATGCCACCCAGTAGGGGCTTTGTCTTTATGTCCACATTGGTCTTGTTTTTTGAGACTCATTGGTTGGAGATGGTAGGGTTTGGAGCCGAGGAAAGGAAGGACCACAAAAGTGCCCTTTGGCGATTTATACGAAGAACTTTGGAAAATACCTGGGAGGCTGAGTGTTGGAGTCTCACACACAGCTTCACGAATGCCTGGCTCGCCCCTCTGAGGGTCTGGCCCTTCTGCCTGCTGTACTTTGCCCTGGAACGCTCCATAAGGCACACCTGCTTTCCTGTTTTGGGGCAGTGTGTTGCCGTGGCAACAGACTGTGGGGAGGACCAGAGGGGTCTTAGACTCTGCTGTGTGGGGCCCCTGTAAGACGGGGGAGCCTTCACTCTGACTGGCTGAAGTGTAACCCAGTTCTTAGAGAACAGCCTGAGGAATGGGCTCACCCCGACCTTCCCGAGTCGGTGATCCCAATCCAGGAGGGGGGACCGTTTCCAGAGATGAGTGGTGGATGGGCAGGACGTTTGGCTGATAGATGGCAGGAACAGCCATGACACCTGGGACGGGGGCGCACTCCCGTGGTAGGGCGTGGCCCCATGCGTTGGCAGGATCTGAGCATGTTGCGTGCTGACAGCATCCTCTTGAGCCTTCGGGTTCTGTCTCTCCCCTTCCCTTAGAGATGGAATCCCTCCATACCGCGTGGGGAGTAAGAAACAGCTCCAGAGAGAAATGCATCGCAGTGCGAAGGCCAATGGCCAAGTGTCTCTACCTCATTTCCCGGTGAGTACAGTCTAGACGGGGAGGCGGCTGCCGCATTGAGCGCGGAAGGGGCGGGAGCAGGAGGAGCAGTGCCAGGGCCTGCTAGCGAAAGGGGGGAGGGGAGGCCAGGCAAGAGGTGCTGCCTGGTTCCTTGGGGTGTGACACTAAGCGGAGGGGAGTTCAGCATGACCTTTTTGAACCTTTACATTTTCTCAATTCATAAAAGAAAATTCTCTACAAGAAAGAAACCAAGGCAGTTCCTTCCCAGGAACCAGAACATGATAGGAGATAATTCATGCTTCTCATTGAGGCTTCCCGCTAGAATGGAAGGCCCCCCCCCCCCCCCCGAGGACAGGGAGCTTTGTCTGTTCTGTGAACTTCCATACTCACAGGGACTGGAACAGGGCCTGTTACATACTGGACCGGGCACTTAAGTAGACCCTTGCTGATTGGTTGAACGAACAGACGAATGAATGAGGAGGCTGGAGGAACCTGCCTCCTGTGGGAGGGAAATTCCATCCCTGCGACATTCTGCTTGTGCTGTGTGGCCCAATCATTTCTGTCACCCATTTCTCTCTACTCGGCCATTTCTCCTGCTGACACTCGAAGCCCTGGAGGGCAGCTGGACCATCCTGTTTCCAACCCCAGAACGTGGCTTAGTGCCTGCTGTTGAATCTACACCTACTGTGTGCTGAATGAATGAAGTGTTTGGAAGTGGGGATCCCTTGAGCAGCTTCTTCCTGTGGTTGAGATGAGAGGCCAGTGTGGTATGAACTGGGCCTGCCCCTTCAGTTCCACGTCCTGGAGGACAGCTAGCATGTGGCCCTCTGCTCTTAAAGAGAGCCTCCCAGGCCACATTTCAGGAGCTGTGCTTCTCTGGCGATGCTCTGAGATCCAGGTTGCCAGGGCACTGCTTCTGGGGTGGGGGATGAGAGTACCCAGTTTAGAGCAGCATCTCTGTTTATGATTCCGTCCCACCAGCTTCCAAGAGTCCAACTGGTCCACGTGCGATGTTGCATTTAGAAAATTAACACTTGGAATTGCTGATCCTGTGCGGCGTTAGTGTGCAGGCTGATGCTGAAGCAGCTCCTCTCTGGAATCTCCTGGCGCAGTCTGGGGCAGAACTCCCTTTGTCCTGAAGTTAGCGTATTAAAATTGCTTTTCTGGGGAACTGCAGTATCCCCCTCTTCAATAACAGTGCTCCCCAGATACAACTGTATTGATGACACACAAATTTCTTTGATGGGGCGGGGATGTGTGTGCATTAACAAAGAAAACTTCTAACACCCGGGCTTGTAAATTAGGTGATCTTGCCCTGGGTGTGCAAAGCAGCTTTCCCCAGGAGGTGGCCCCTGGACCAGGGTAGAGGCTGTATGGAGCCAGCCTGTGAGAGGAGGGCCATCTCCTACGGGTGGGGGAGAGGCTTTCTGTCCTCTCAATAGTTCTGCAGCTGCTGGGGGAAATGAAATGCTGGCCTGCCCAGGTTGGCTTTCTGCTGCCCCCACTGCACCCCAAAGGAAAAGGCAGAGCAAGAGGGAAGTGAGGAAAGAGGCAGAGCCACTGGGGAGGAGGGGTGGGCAGGAGGGGATGGCAGGAGGACAGAAAGCCATCGGGCTGCGGGGGTTCTCGCTGTTTGCTGCTTTTGGCAGGCCATCTCCGTGCCTTTTTATATTCCGCACTTGATTTGGAGATGTTCCCTTTTCCCTTGATAGAGCAGCTTCAGGCAGCCAGACTCAGCAGTGTTCTGCTGCTAGCCCGCAGCAGCTTTCTTCATTTTCTGCACAAAGAGACGGGGACGAGGGGAGGGGGGAAGCAGGCAGATCTAGGACAGTGTTGAGACAACACCACCTCAAAGGTGCGCAGTGTGCGGCCAGGAAATAAAGTGCCGCTTCTTCTGATCTGGCCGTGTGACTCCTTTTCTTCCCTCCCTTTTCCTCCCCCCCACCTCCCTTCCAATCTTATTTTTTTAAATTTCCAACTCCCTTTCTGTTTAGACTCTACTTTTTATTCCTTGAGTTGGTCTCTCTCCCCTCCCCACTGCAGAGGCTGCCTTTTTTTTTTTTTTTTTTTTTTTTTTTTTTTTGATGTTTGACAACAGTCTTTGAAGATTTTCTACTTCAGAGTAACTACTGATGGGCTGGTTGTACTACAGAGAGAACAAGCGGGGCCTCTCGGAGTGCGACCAACTGCTCCTGCCCAAGGCAAACGCTGGTGGGGACCATGGCGCTCCATGAGGCCACAGCGCCGGCGCATAAAGCTCCCCGGCAGCCCGGGCCGCGCTCTGCCCGAACTTGGAGCCACCGAGCGCCTCGCTGGCCCAGGGAGCTCCGGCGCAGCTGCCTTGGCCACTGTGCACCTGGCTGGCTGACACGCCCGTCCCTTTCCTCCCCGTACCCTGCAGAGAACCCACCGCCTGCCCAAGGAGATGACCCCCGTGGACCCCGCCGCCTTCGCGGCTGAGCTGATCTCCAGGCTGGAGAAGCTGCAGCTGGAGCTGGAGAGTCGGCACAGCCTGGAGCAGCGGCTGCAGCAGATCCGAGAGGTAGTGCTGGCCCCGCCCCACCCAGCCCTGTGCCCTGCACCCCGCCCCCCCCACGCATGCCAGGGTCTCTGCTGCTCACAGGCCCCCCACCTTCCAGGATGAAGAAAAGGAGGGCTCTGAGCTCATGCTGGGCTCCCGGGATGCGCCCACCCAGCACCCCCTCTGCCTCCTGCCCTCCAGCAGTTACGAGGAGGACCCGCAGACGATTCTGGACGACCACCTGTCCAGGGTCCTCAAGACCCCTGGCTGCCAGTCCCCTGGTGTGGGCCGCTACAGCCCCCGCTCCCACTCCCCCGACCACCACCACCACCCCCAGCTATACCACCCCCTCCTCCCGCCAGGGGGCAAGTTGCCTCCTGCCGCCTCCCCAGCCGGCTGCCCCCTCCTTGGGGCCAAGGGCTTCGTGACCAAGCAGACGACGAAGCATGTCCATCACCACTACATCCACCACCACGCCGTCCCCAAGACCAAGGAGGAGATCGAGGCCGAGGCTGCCCAGAGGGTGCGCTGCTTCTGCCCCGGGGGCCCCGAGTATTATTGCTACTCCAAGTGTAAAAGCCACCCCAAGGCCTCGGAGCCCGGGCCAGTGGAGCAGTTTGGGTAAGTGGCAGGCGGGCCGGACCGTCCCAGTGGGGCTTCTCTCCTGACCACAGCCCTGGGCAGGTGCGAGGTGGGGTCAGAGGTCACTGGCATTTTGTTTCCAGGAAGTGGGGGCGGGGGAGCAGGTGCATGTCTCCCTACCACCTTCCCGTCTTTCTGGTGGGGGAGTCTCAGAGAGGTAAGGGGCTGTGGTCTTGGTTCCCCACAGTGGCAGCAGGGGCGGCACCCTGCCCAAGCGCAATGGCAGAGCCACTGAGCCCAGCCTGGCCGCCAGGGACGGAGCGGGGGCGCTGCAGCTGCCGGGGGAGGAAGGAGACAGGTCGCAGGATGTCTGGCAGTGGGTGCTGGAGACCGAGCGGCCGAGCAAGCCCAAGCCCCATAGGTAAACACCGCCACCGCCAGCACCACCCCCAGGAGGGTCGGGGCAGTCACCGGAGCTATTGTGGGGTTGGCTATTTTTGTCGTCGGCCGGAAACAAATGTGACTGTTTGCTCCTGCCATCTTAATATTAAACGCTGGACCGAGCAGACCACAAAAATGCCATGTTTTGGCAACGCCCCCTGTTCGTGTTGTGGTAGTTATTTTTTTCTTCTCTCCCTGAAGGCAGAACAGAAAAGTTTCTCTTGAAGTCACATTTTCCAGTTTTTCTAACCCAGTTTCTTTCCTTCTGCTTTCTCTCTCCTCACTCCTTGTTCAGTGCCCAAAGCACAAAAAAGGCCTACCCCTTGGAGTCTGCCCGCGTGTCCCCAGCTGAGCGAGCCGGCCGACACCACCTGTGGGGGGGCAGCAGCGGGCACCCCCGAGCCGCCCCCCGCACCCACCCCTTCACCCAGGACCCTGCGATGCCTCCCCTCACCCCACCCAACACCCTGGCACAGCTAGAGGAGGCCTGCCGCAGGCTGGCGGAGGTGTCGAAACCCCCAAGGCAGCGGTGAGTGGAGGCAGCAGCGGAGGTGACAGGCGGCACTGGGTGTGGACAGGGGCCTGGCCTGCTGCTAGGGAAGGGCGCTCTTTCCTGCCAGGGCCGTCTTTCCCGAGGGAGGGGGAGTGGCTGCTGGCCGTACAGCATGGTGCTTTCCGACCCGGTTCTCTTTAGTTCCGTTCATCCTGAAGCGTTAACCAGGGTGTGCTGGGCAACTCATTACAAATCCTATTCCTTACAAGTGTCTGCGTCATTTCAGCCTGGTTAGATGGGCATGTAAGAAGCCATGGCTGACTGACTGGAAATCGGGGCCTTCAGCCCTTTGCCTGGGCTGGCTGAGTCCAGGCCTGGGTTCCCACGGCGGGCTTCTATGGCTGTGCCCAAGACGTGTGCCAGGTCCCCTAGAGCCACTGTCAGCACAGGGCCTTGGGTGGGTCTCCCCGTGGATGGAGGTCGGGTCTGTGTTCAGAAGGCCACAGAGGGTCGTTTCCTGTCTGCCCTGCACTAGCCCTGGGCACAGCAGGCTCGCCTCTGACCCTTTGCTCCGGCTACGTCCTCAGGTGCTGCATGGCCAGTCAGCAGAGGGACAGGAACCACATGGCCACTGGTCAGACGGGAGCTGCACCCTTCTCCACCCCAGGCCTGGCTGCAGAAGAGTGAGTGTCCCTGCTGAGGCCCCCCAGGGGCTTCCGTTTCAGGGTGCTCACCATCGGGAGTGGTGATTTTTGAAAACATTTGTTAATATATGAAATCGCCTGGATTTTAACATGTTTGTGACCATTAGACACAGATGTTGCCATAAATTAGGATCTTTTTTTAAAGACTTTATTTATTTATATTTAGAGAGGGGGGAAGGGAAGGAGAAAGAGGGAGAGAAGCATCAATGTGTGGTTGCTTCTTGAGTACCCCATGCCAGGGGCTAGGCCCACAACCCCGGCATGTGCCCTGGCCGGGAATCAAACCAGCAACCCTTTGGTTCACAGTCCGGCACACCAGCCCGGGCTATAAATTAGGATCTTGAAAACCCTGCCTGTGCTGAGCAGCTCATTGTGTCTTGTCCCCAAGTGTTCCCTCCCAAAGTGACGGTTGGCCCAGGGTTCCCAGGGCACACACGTATCGAAAGCTGAGATGTGAAGCCATGAGCAGATGGATCCAGGGGCCCCCAAACCCAGATGCAGAATCGCCCCCGTTCAGCTTGCTTGTGGGCGAGTTGGAAGCCTCTTTGTGCGCACGGAGTGAGGAGCGGGCTCTGCCCCAGTGCAGGGCTGGAGGGAGACCGTCTTGGTCATTTTGCTTGCGGAAAGCTGTGCCCCCCAATGGTTCCGTGGTTCCTTTCGTAAATTTGCTCTCTTACAGAGTGGACAGAGAAGGCTGGCTTTGTTTAAATACAGGATGGTGCACTTAAACCCACTGAAGAGATCTAAAACGGTCTAAATAATTAAAGTTTTTTTTTTTTCTTAGCTTCTTTATTTTGAGCAATGAGCAATGTTTGCAGCCCTGAATGAGCCACCACCCTGGGCCCTTTTGTTTTAATTGGTTGAGCTTAAGTCTACCAGCTGTTCTGGCCCAAATCTTGGGGTTTTTTTGTTTCAGCCACTTTACAAAATCTTAGAATTAATGGGGAAGTGGAAATGACTGGGCTCTCCCAGCGGGCTCTAGGTTCTGGATCCACGCCTTCCCAGGGGTGCTCTGAGCTTGTCTCTACAGCATCCCCTGCTGGCGAGTGTCCCTGTCGCTCTGCGATGGTTTCTCCTCTCTCCTCTTCGTGGCAAGCACCCCACGTGTGCCAGCCTGAAAAAGGCTGCTCTGTCCCCGCATCAGGTGGTAGTGGGAGAAACAATAGCAATTTGTACAGCCAAAGGAATTGTCCCCTCCTATGTGCCCCTCACTGCCCTCACTGATGACCTGGAGTTGGGCTGTGTTCACCAGAGCTGGCTGTCTCTGGGATACGGGCCCCCAGCCTGTAGCTGAGATGGTGTTTGGAGAGTGTACACACGTGTGTGTTTGTGTGTGTTTGTTCACTGCCTGCAAATGCTGAGCTGGCGTTGCATCCTATTTTCAGCCACAAAGAACCAAAGAAGCCAGCAGGGGTCCACGCGCTCCAGGCCAGTGAGTTGGTCGTCACTTACTTTTTCTGCGGAGAAGAAATTCCATACAGGAGGATGCTGAAGGCTCAGAGCCTGACCCTGGGCCACTTTAAAGAGCAGCTCAGCAAAAAAGGAAATTATAGGTGAGAGTCCTGTGGCTTCTTTCTGCTCCAGAGTTTGTTTGCTCACAACCAAGAACCAGAGTTGTGGGAGGGGCTGGGAGGCCGAGGGAGCACCTGTCCCCTCGCCACTCACAGAAATAACAGAGCAGTGGTAGCTGGGAGGGCTCTGCGGACCAGGTGAACAGTGCTGAGGAGGAAGGTGGCATTTGGCTTTGTCACAAGGAGAGCTGGTCCTGGGCCATCTGTGGGGCTCTGTCTGAAAGGGAGAGAGGTGGGAGATAGACAGACAGATAGACACACAAGTGGGCAGACCAGTTAGCCCCAAAGACTACTGTCCTGTCGTGGGCACCAGTGAGACTGTTCACACTGAAGGCTCGGGGAAAGGCAGAGACCATTGCCTGGAAGTGGGGGCAGCATTCTCCTTACTCAGCTTTTCTGCCCAAGGAGCTGCTTCCCTCTGTCCTACAGGGTCCTGTGAAGCAGGGTGCTCTGGTCCACAACAAAGAAAGGACAGGCCCTGTGGGTGGGCACTGAGTGAACAGGGGCCTTGGGAAGGGAGTTTGCCCACCCTCCGGGCTTCCTTTCCCCATCTGCACAGTGGCGGTGCCTACCAGGCCTTCCAGGGACCTGGATGGGATGAGAGATGGGGGCCCCATTTCTTGTTCATGTTCTCTCAACTGGGGACAGGTGGTGACTCCACCTTAGTTCATCCAGAGGCCTGCCTGCCCCTGCTCAATGGCCTTCATCCCAAGGGAGTGTATGGGTTCTGCTCTGGCTGTGTCTCAGGTGCCACGTGCAGGGCTGGGGCCAGGGACAGGCAAGTGTGGTGCTAGGCACACAGCTTAAGGAGCACAGCGTGTGTCCATAAGGTGTCCACCCATTCCTGCCTTGAGCCAGGGATGGGAGTGGGGGACCTCCAGGGCGCTTAGCCACCTGCCAGGTGGCTACAGGCTTCTGGACCCAGGCGAGTCCAAGTCCAGGGCCCCAAGACCCATCCCCTCCTGAGCAGCCGTCTCCATCTGGGAGCTGATTTGGGCAGGGGCCTCAAGTGATTCCTTTTTGGGGGGAAGGGAGGTGGCTGAGAGCGGGTGTGGTGCTGGGCTTCCATCTTTCTCTTACCCTTGGGCTGAGACAGTTCTGAAAATATGTCGGGTTGGGGAATGGTCCAGGCTGCTGCTGCTTTTTTAAAAATCTTGAACAGGCACACGGTGAAACTAATTATATATACAAGTGTGCCCCTTTAGGGATTCATTTTGATCTGAGCTTTGCCTCGGCTGGACTTCGAGGGGAACTGCAGGTGACCTTCAGGGGAGAAGGGCCATGGAGCACCGAGCAGAGAGGCTGCAGGGGAGGCTCCCTGCTCAGCCACTCTGGCCACATCTGGCTCTGATTTTTGTCGAAGGCACACTTAATAAGCCAGGCGTTGAAGCCCCGGCCTCCCCTTTAATGCACAAAGACTTGCACAACTGGTGGACGCTCAGGTTCTCCACTGATTGGATCAGGCTGTGGTCAGGCCCTTCCCAGCTCCTTATCTCTATGAGCTCCTGGCTGAGGCCGGACTCCCCATCCTCCCAGGTCGTGGGGGCACAGGGTGCCATGCTTCGCCCCCCCGCCCCTAGCAGGGGTGATGCTCCAGCATTCAGTTCGCCCCCCCTCCCCACAGGATTAGGCCTGACGAACATGGGTCTGTGGAGTAGGGGACCCGGGCTGCATTTGAGTAATCTCTCCATGGCAGAGGTTCAAAAACAGAACAGCCCCTCCAGACGTGCCAGGCGCTATTGGTGCCAGATGTCAGAAGAAAGCAGAGTTTGCCACATAAAGCCCATTGCAGTGGAAAAGCCCATGTCTTGGAGGAAAGGAGGGCAGCAAGCACTTTTGAAGTCTTGGGGGTGGGGCCGGAGAGCATGGCCTCTCTTCTCTCTGGAAGAGGGTGCAATTATGTGAAAGGTCATTGCCTGTTTGCCGAGAAAGCCCAGCTTGGTGAACCCGAGGGGGGCTGGCACTGGAGGCAGAGGGGCACGTTGGAATTGGAGCCTCTTATTTGGAAAAGTAACTCTTCCTGCTGTCCAGAGTCTCCCGTGCCCAGTGCCTGCCCCTCCCCACTTTCTTGCCATCTCTTCTGGGCCCCCGCCCCCACCCCCACCCCAGATACTCGGACCCTCCATAGGAAGCCTTCCCACCACTGACCCATTAGAGTCCTGCTGTAGCTCTGCCGGGAATGCTAAAAACAAAGAACCTTGACTAAACCCAGCTGTTTCACTTTATTTAGCCTTATCTCCTATGAAAGTATTTGGCTTGCCTTCATTAAAGAAGGAAAAAAAAAACCTTAGCTCTAACCAAGGGGAATTAATTTTAAGAGAAAAGACAAAAACAAAATACAGCCATAACCCTGAGACACAATTAAATTTTTTAGAGAGGCTGTCCCCCTCCCCCCAGGGGGCTGTGACGCTCCCTCTGTGACTGGCCTTTATCGGTCGGAGATGATAACTTGCAGGGATGAGTTTAATCCGATCGAGGGGGTGTCCCTTGCTGGGGACTGTGAAGGAAGAGGCCTTCACTTCCTTTCCTGGGAAGGGGCCTAGGAGGTCAGCCGTTTCCTGAGAGGCTGGCCTGAGAGAGAGGGCTCAATTGAGTCCATACAATTAAACAGCCTTACA
The DNA here is from genome assembly GCA_007922815.1 of Macrotus californicus. Taxonomy (NCBI): domain Eukaryota; kingdom Metazoa; phylum Chordata; class Mammalia; order Chiroptera; family Phyllostomidae; genus Macrotus; species Macrotus californicus. The sequence goes on from VMDR010000138.1 coordinate 105,657, forward strand.
AGAAAGAAGGCCGGGGTGGGATAAAAGAAACCTTTAATCAACAGGCATAATAGAAGGGCCTTTCCTGTTTGGCCATGGAGGGGTGGGGGTGGGGGCGAGGAGGGAGGGGTGGCTGTCCCATGGCTATACCAGAGACCAGCTGAGGGGTCGGCACCTGGGTGCTGGAGGGTGGGAAGGCCAAGAGGTGTCGGTGTCCACACAGGCTGGAGTCTGCCTTCCACAGACTTCCACAGTTTCAGGGTGGCTTGGTCTGGGGTCTCTGAAGGACACCCCCGGTCCCCGCCTTGGCTGTAGCTGCAAATAAACTCCAGGCCCGCTTTGCCCTGCCCATCTCCACCCCCCCCCCCCCCCCCCCCCCCCCCCCCCCCCCCGTAAAAGGGGGAGAAAGGAGCAACTGTGCCCTGCAAAGTGCATTTCTCACGGTGTGAGTGGTGGTGATGGCAGCAGCCCTGGGGTGGAGGCTGCAGCCTCCAAGGCATTGGCAGGGGCGCCGCCCAGGCTGCTGCTCGCTGGGTGCCCAGCTTCTCTCTGAGGGCCAGGGCAGCCCATCTGTGCCTGGGGGCCAGCCCTGGGAGCCATGGGGTCATCTCAGTCAGGGCCCAGGTTTACCTGCACACCTGCTGTGGCAGAATCCTCCGGATGCCACAGTCCTCATGTGGCCAGACATTTCCTCTGCAGAGGGAACCACAGTTTTACCAAGATGATTTTGGGGTTTTCCTTTTTAAGGTATTACTTCAAAAAAGCAAGCGATGAGTTTGCCTGCGGAGCGGTGTTTGAAGAGATCTGGGATGATGAGACCGTGCTCCCCATGTATGAAGGCAGGATTCTGGGGAAGGTGGAGAGGATCGATTGAGCCTCGTGGCCCTGGTGGCGGCAGCGGTGGGGCCAGAGCCCGCACGCACGGCCTGGGACGTGAGCGACTGCCATGCAACACGCTGAAGGAAAAAAAACCACAATGAAGATGAAGTCTAGGGAAGAATTGGCCAGTGGGCCTTCAGGAGGGTGGGGGAGGTTGGTTTTCATTATTCACGATCTGGGTACTGAGATAAGAAAAGCCTGAACTATTTATTAAAAATATGACCACTCTTGGCTGTTGAAGATGCTGACTGTGTCTGAGAGACCGCCATACATAATATATGACTTCCTAGGGATCTGAAATCCATAAACTAAGAGAAACTGTGTATAGCTTACCTGAACAGGAACCCTTACTGATATTTATTGAACACTTGCTTATCCCTGCCCCCAGTTTATGGATATGCTGCTTTAACCACGGAAGGGGGAGACAGGACGTTTGTTGCTCTGTCTGCACTTAGGGGTTGAGCTCGGAGTGCGTGAATGGTTTCTGCATTAAAAGAGGAATTATGCTCGGCCCTGCGTTTTCTCCGAGTGAAGACGGACTTTTTATTTTGTCTAACGGTGCCCTACCATTGACAACGCAGAAATTGGTGCATTTATTTTCTACGCTGCTGTATTTTGTCATAAAGGTCTTGAGATTTGACTTACGTTGCAATAGTACCACCATTTGGGGGTCATCTTGTTGGGCCGGCTGATGATTGCTGAGTTAGGGGGAACCTCGGATTCCCCCTGGGCCCCACCAAGGCCCCGCGCCCCGTGGCCGAGGCTCGTGACAGCGCTGCGGTTCAACTTGTGCTTTTATTGAAATAACTGTTCCTTGGAGTCTTTTTTTCTTTTTTAAATTTTGGGGCACAGCCATTCAGGAAACTGCCCCCTGCCCCGGCCCTGCAAAGAAGGGAACAGTTGTGGGAAAACCCAGCCGCCTCCACCTGGCGTTGGGGTTTTGTGTTCAGTTAGTCTGTACATTCTGTTCGCCCCGTCACTTGTACTATACGTCTGTATATATCGTACGGCAGAGAGTATTAATCCACTATCTCTAGTGCTTGACCTTGAACCAGTACAGTACCTGTACCTGCACGGTGTCCCCATCCGTGTGTCGCCCTATATTGAGGGCTTGAGCTTTCCCTTGTTTTTTGAAAGGGGTTTATGTATAAATATATTTTATGCCTTCTTATTACAAGTCTTGTACTCAATGACTTCTGCCATGGCATTTTGTTCTACTTATACTGTAAATTATGCATTATAAAGAGTTCATTTAAGGAAAATTACTTGGTACAATAATTATTGTAATTAAGAGATGTAGCCTTTATTAAAATTTTATATTTTTCAAAACACTGGCCTCGTCTTGGAATTTCCAGTTTGGGGGTAGGGCAGAGGCAGCTTCGTGTGCGTGAACATCTGTCCTTAATTTCCCACCTGCTCCAGCTGTCCCTGAGCGGGCCTGGAGTTCCTCCGTGGTCTGGGCTGGCCCTCGGGCTCTGAAACACTTTCTTCACCTGCTGCCATCTCCAGTCGGCCCCTACCTCCCCGGCAGGTGTCTCCAGGTAGGCCAGGTAAGTCCAGGTGATGAGGGACTGACATGGGATCCTCCGAGCACCTGGGTTTCGGTAGTTACCTCAGAGGCCAAGAGCCTCAGAAAATGGTGTGTAGATCTGGAGCGTCCAGTGAGGCCAATGAACCCTGAGCTCTGTGCCAGCCAGCCACCCTCCTGAAGGCTGAGCAGACTGACTGATGGCTTCAGTGAGGGTCTGGGTGGGGAAGGGGGCATGAGGGTGTTTCTGCACCGGTCAGTGGGCTCCAATACATGGGGCCATGGAATTTGGTGGCAAGTGAGCTCAGCAAAGATGTGCACCCCCGCTTCCAGCCCTGTGTGCTGGGACATGGGTGCTGGGCTGTATTTCAGCTCTAGGGGAGCAGGTCTATTTAGAGGAGTCCTAGGATAAACCCTTTTTGGAAATAAAGGGTCTGTGGTGACGGACTTCTCGCGTGCCAGGGTTTCATGAGGTGGGGTCTGAAGGTGACCTGGTTGGCGTTTTGTCACTACTGTGAACGAGCTTGAGGCTGACAGGGCAGAGTGAACTAGGACCTGGCTGTGGGGTTAGGGCCTGGCCTGACTGGGCACGTCGGAGTGGCAGGCAGCTGCAGGGCAAGTAGGCAAGTGTATGCGAGAGCCCGGCAATGGGCCGGCTGCAAGGTTACTTGAACTTGGCCCTAATGATGCCACTTGCTACGTCTCTCCCCTCCTGGCTGCCATAGGGGCTCACAGCAGGGGTAGCCAGAACCCACTTCCAGAACTGGAAAGGCTCCTTCCAATCTGAAAGGATGAAGAGAACCGGCTGTGCATGGTGGGGGTGGGAGGGTACATGGCTTTTAATCTTCAGACCTTTGGATTTATGCAGTGAGAATAACAAGGTAAAATGCAGGCTTGGGGCTCAGTGAAACCTGGGCTCAAGTTCCCGCGCCACCCCGTTCTGGGGGCACCTGTGAGAGGGGGCCAGGCTGGCGATCGCTCGCGTTTGCACCCCTTCCGAGAGGGCCTGTCTGTCCGCTGCTCTCATCTTAACAATCAGGTGCTCTTCATGGGCATGGTGGCTTCTGGGATATAGACCCCTGACACTGCTTCAAAATCACCCATGTCTTCCTCCAAGGACAGGGCTTATAGCTCGGAAAAGTGAAAACATGGCTTGTGCTGGCCCTCCTTCCCCGTCCCCAAGACCCACCTTTTCCAGGAGCCCTCCCCTCCCTCCTCCAGTCCCTGGGGTCTCACCTGGGAGCTGGTGAAATGCAGCTGCCCACCCCAGACCCACGGACTGGGCAGGACCTGTGCATTTCCAGGCCTCTCCTGGGGACGCTGGACACCTGGGAGCTGCACCCTCTAGTCCTTGTGGGTCATCTTTCTAAAGCCCAGCTTCAAATCAGATTCACCTACCCAGCTCTCATCTCCTAGGCACTTCCACGAACTCTGGCCTTATTTTTCTAATTAACAGTTAACCAGCTGACCAGAGGCGAAGTGCAGACTGTGGGTCTGAGTCCACTGCAGGCTGTCTCCGGGAGACAGTTCGCTCATGGAGTCAGCGAGGACACTAAATGTGCCCGCCTCCAGGGTTTGCTGTGATGGCGAAGGGAGGTGAGGTGGCCTAGCGTCTCAGCAGGTCTCCGGGCCACTTCCAGCGCCACCCTCACTACCTGCACAGTATCAGTTAGCTTCTCCCCTGGAAAGTCCACCCTCCCCCTCCGGCTGCAGCACTTGCTTCTCCAGCCCCTGGTAGGGAAGCGAGAAGGAGGCAGGCAAATGCCCTCACAGGCTGTGTGATTGGGAAACGGGGACTCTGAGCTAGAGCCGACTTTGGTCCCAAAGCGTCTTACAGCTTTCTTTATGAAGTCCGTGACCTTACACAACCCGTGGATATTCTGTGTGGACTCTCGCCTAAGGTGACAGTTCATGTAGAGGGGTTTGAAATGTAGGGGTCTGGAGAAAGGATCCTGCCGTACCCCGCCCCCCGCCCACCCCATAACGTGTTGGGACCATAATCACAGTGTCAGAATGAGGGGAACGGGCCATGAACCCAGAGAAAACGGCCCAGTCTCCTTGAATTATTTAGTAAGTTTTTTTTTCCTTGTTATTTTGGTGAAGAAAAATGTTTCTCTTTTTTAAACCTTTAGTAAATAGTTTGGTTGTACAGAAACTCCCAAAATTACATAGATGTTTCCAAAAACAGTGATTTACGTAATTCCTTAACAATTACTATTTCACTTTGTCGATCAGATTTTCTAAAAATCTGGTGTGAGAGTGAGCCTCTCCCAGGCAGTGGGAGGCAGTGCCTTGGTTTAAACAAGCAAACAAACAAACAAACAAACAGAACACACACAAACACACACACACAAACACTACTGCCACACACACACACTGTTAAGGCATGCTGGTAAGTGCTGGCTGTTTCCAGAATTCACCCAGGGAGTAGCCAGTCTGCTCGGTAGAGTCCCTGAGCCTGGAACTGGAGGTCTGGCACTTTAGGGGGTGGTGGGTGTGGGGTGTGGGGTGTGTGCTTGTGTGTGTATTGGGAGGGTGGTGCTTTAGAAAGGATCTGACACAGAAAGAACAGCAGCCCCCTGACAGCGGGGGACCATCAACAAAGCCCAGCTGTGAAAACAAATTCCTGGGCTCTGCCCACACAGACCTTCTAGTTCCGGAAAGTGCTCGGCAGTTCAGGGCCTTTGCATATGCTGCTCCCGCGGCTGGGCACCCACTGCCCCCAGCCCTTCTCGGGGTTGTCTCCTTTTCAGCCTCGGGTCTTGACTTAAATGTCAGAGGCCTTCTCTTCCCATCAGGTCCTCATGTGTCCTCAGCCGGGTCCCCTCCATCATCACGGTACTTTCATCATTCTTCCACGGCACGTCCTAATTTTATCTATGCAGTTACTTAACTGCCCCTGCATTCATCCGTGAGGCAGGGAGTAAACGTGCTTTTATTCACCACTGTGTGTGTGACACCCAGTGTGGTGGCTGTCACCTAGCAGGCACTCCATGTTTGCAGAATTGAAGAAAAAAAAGAAAAATTGTCTGTAGTAATAGTACCCAAGGTTAAGGTAACCACTTATTAACACTTTGCAGTATTCTTTCAGATTAAAATATGCACACACACACCGGACCATACTATTTCATAATCTGTATTTTTTAACTCAATAACAGGTCATTGGCATATTTCCATATCAATAAATATTTTTCTATATTCTACAACATGACTTACATGTATGGCTGAACTATCATTTATTTAGCCAATTATCTATGGTTGAACATTTCCCTAGTTTCCAAATTCTGCAATTATAAGTCATATTACAATGAAATCTTTTTTTTTTTTTTAAGATTTTATTTTTTAGAGAGGGGAAGGGAGGGAGAAAGAGAGGGAGAGAAACATCAATATGTGGTTGCCTTTCACATGCCCCCTACTGGGGACCGGGCTCACAACCCAGGCATGTTCCCTGACTGGGAATTGAACTGGTGACCCTTTGATTGGCAGGCCAGCGCTCAATCCACTGAGCCACACCAGCCAGGGCTGCAATGAAATCTTTATAGCTAAACACTCCCCTGGCATTCATAGCCAGAGAGTCTTTAATGATTAGGATAAAGGTTTTCCAGGTAGAATTTCTAAATCAAAGCTCCTCTTCTGGGTTTTGGCCACGTCCTGCCAGCCTCTCTGAGGCGGTGGCTCACTTGTCTCTCGAGTCCCCAGAGTCTCGTACATGCTTGACATCCAAGCCACATTTGTGCCCTCACTTTCTCTCTCCAGCCCGGATATGCGAGGTTCTCAGCCTGAGCCGAGCCTGTCTTTCTGGTATTATTTCCACTTTCCACTTCATAGCCTTGAGCAACGAATTTCCCTCTGCCTGAGTTTGCCTCTTCGTAAGATGAGGATGGCTGCACGCGTCCTTCATGGTGCTGACGAGGTTGTGAGCTGTGCACAGTTCTTAGAAGAGAGGCTGCCCGTGATGAGGGCCTTGTACCTGTCAGCCCCTGTTACCGCCCGCCGATGCCCACCATCTGGTATTCAGGCCTGGCTTTGCTCAGCCCTTCTCCCTCCTGTCTCTCACCTGTCATGTAAAGCCTAGCTTACCCCGCCCCCCACCCCACCCCGTTCCCTCCCTTCTCCCCTAGGCTTCCTGCTCAGAACCCTGGGGACTGGCTTTCTCAGATGCTCAGTGTATGCTCACTTCCCCAGTGTCCTATATTTCCTCCCCTGGGTGGTACGGAAGCCGCCCTGAGAGCTAGAGAGAGCGCCAGGTAACATTCGTTCAGACATCCTGGGACTACACCGCCCTCCTTAGCCCAGCGTCTGACTGTGCTCTGTCTTCCCAAACTTGACTTCGGCCCTTATGATGTGGCTGGGAGTCCCTGTTACTGAACCTTTCCTGCTGTTTGCATCAGACAGACATGGTACGCGGACAGGACCAGGGCGGTTCCATGGTCATGGAGTTGAGGGTTCACTTTCATCCCTACCATCTCCCACGATCTCAACAAGAAAGAAACGGAAATTAGCTACAGCACCCACAGCGTTGTGATTAGGGTTGCAGGATTTAGCAAGTTAAAATACGGGGTTCCCCTGTTAAATTTAAATCTCAGATAAACAACAAATCATGCTTCCGTGTAGGTATGTCCCATGAGATGTACCACAGACATATCAGTGTACCTGAAATTCAAACCTAACTGGGCACCCGGCCTGTCCGCAATTCCGCGACTCCAGTCACGGTGGGCGCTGTGAATTGCGCCCTGAACCTTTGCTGCTGACCTGCTTTCTTGTACTGCGGAGATGGGAGAGCTGCACACCCCTTTCCCAGACTGCTGTGTGTCTAGAGGCAAAACGGGTCCCACTGTGTAGGTTTGCTCATGGGGAGGCAGAGGTGTCTTTCTTTGGTGCTTGTCTGTGGACCAGCAAAGTCATGGAGACACAGGGCTTTGTGGCAGCCACGCGGTGATCTGTTCTCAGCTCCCTGGGTGCTGGCGGTGTGGAGCTTCGAGGCATGGCCAGCCCTGAGCTCCTGGACCCGCAGTGGCAGTGGCTGCTTCCTGATAACAGCGTGGGGCCCGCGGCAGCATATCCTTAAACACTCCCTGGCCAGTTGAGCACGTTGAGGTTTTAAAAGTCATGATCAAAGGCTTGATCTGGTGCATCTGTGAACTCCTTAAATTTCTAACCACCTCATAGTCTGTATGAATTAAATTTCTGTTAAACGGTGCATTGATGTGGGGCTGCTGTAACAAAGCACCACAAACTGGATACGTTAGAACAACAGAAATCTACGGTCTCACTGTTCTGGAGGCTGGAAATCCTAAACCACCTGAAACCTGTAGGGGCAGGAGGGCCTTTCCCCACCTCGTCCAGCTCTGGTGGCCCCAGATTCCTGGGCCTGCAGCTGCATCACTCCAGTCTCCACGGGGTTTTCTCCCTTTCACACAGTCCTTCCTCTGCACTTGTCTGTGACTGTGCCCAAATTCCCCCTTGTATGCGGACACTAGTCCTATTGGATTAGGTCCCCCTATAATGACCCCCGCTTAAACTGATCATACCTGCAATGGCCTTATTTCCAAATAAGGTCACATTGGGAGGTACAGGGTGTTAGGACTTTAGTGTCACTTTGTGGGGGGGGGGGAGCATGTCACCCATAACAAAACCAAGAGTGGTGTCTGTCCCCTGACTGATAAAATTGTGGCACCTGTCACTGTGTCTGTCCTAACACAAAAAGAAAAGCACAGATCTGCCAGAGAAAAAAACTTCAAGTGTCACCTCAAAGAGGAACTTCTTACAATCAGTAACAAATCGTGAGTAAGGACGTTCCCCCTGCGGGCCTCGCTGCGCTGGCCCCAGCAGACTAAGCCGGCTTTTCTTGCACACACCCTTTCCTGACTACTGCACACACCTCTGCTTTTCATTTTCCTCCGTCTGGGGCCAGCTGGGGCATCCAGCTTGGCCAAGTCTCTGCCCACCTGAAGATGAATCGGGATCTGAGCCTTTCTCTCTAGGCCCATGGTAACAATTGTCTCTCCAAAAACTATCTCGGCTACCAAGATATAAAACCCTAAAAACAGCCCTGGCTGGTGTGGCTCAGTAGATTGAGCTCTGGCCTAGAACTGGAAGGTCACAGATTTGATTCCTGGTCAGGGCACATGCCTGGGTTGCAGGCCAGGTCCCCAGTGCGGGGGTGTGAGAGGCAATTGATCGATTGATGTTTCTCTCCCTCTCTTTCTCCCTTCCCCTCTCTCTAATACATAAATACAATCTTTAAGGAAATAAAATAAAACCCTAAAGATAGATCTTTGGGAGAAATTACGGAATTTCTGTCTCCAGAGAAAGCCAGCACACCTCCGTACATTGAGGCCTCTTCTGGCCCAGCAGCTGCATCCTCGACATAGTCTTCCTGTCCGAGATTCGGAGTTTGGCACAGGCCTGGGAGGGTAACTCCACTCTGTGTTCCCAAGGGAGAGGTTCAGCTACCTGCTCACTGGGGGGCTTACGGGCTTCCAGGGGAGGGTTTCTGTCCTGGCAGGGACCTTCATGGGTAAACTGAATCTCCACTCCCACGTCCAGCCAGGCAGTGGGTGCCTGGGTGTCGATTTCCATGAGGGTAAAGTCGTTGACTGTAATCAATTGTATAAATGATTTGTGAATCATTGTCAAGCCCTTGGCAGACTGAAGACAGCACGAAGCAATTAGTCTTCTGATCAACATGGTTTGTCAACATAAAGGATTTGGGCAGACGGGTCCTCCAGATGACAGTCACTTTTTGGCATGCCTGTGATGGCCACAGGCCTCTGTTGTTTATTCATCCTGCCCAAAAAGGCCCAGGGGGTGAGAGGGGGGAGGGGTGCGAGCTGGGGGAGGGTCACAGCTGCTGTCCATCTGAGCCCCGTTCCCTTGTCAGGGCCAGGCTCAGTGGGAACCAGGCCTCAGCTCCCAGCCCCCAGCCCTGGCCGCCCCCAGAGAAGCAGAGAGACCCCTCCCAACCTGAGGGGGCAGGGCTGCTTCCTCCACCTGCTTCCCAGTTGGCCAGAGGCCAATCATCCAGACTGAGGGCTAGCCAGGTCTCCAGAGTGAGGCCCGAGAATGGTAAGAAAATGAATTAAATGGAAGAGTGGATCATGAGAGTAAAAGGCTGGCTTGTAAAGTATTTGACATGGGCAGCTTACAGAGTTTTTTCTTTAATTTGAATTTTCTCCTGACCACAAAAACAAATATGCATGATTTTAAAATGTAAAAAAAAATGCATAGAATTGCACAAAAGACAAAAAAAACAAAAACAAAAAAAACCCCAAAACCCACCATCCCACTACAAAAATCCCACTCCCCAAAGATACCAATTGATAATATTTTGGTATATTTCCTTCTAATATATAGCGTACTCTCTTGCTCAGTAAAGTGTTTTGAGCATCTCATAATTCGTAGGATAAATGCCCACCTATGTGAAGACTTTCACTGTTTCAACTTTCTGGCCGTTCCTGCACTGCCCTGGGCACCGTGCCGACCCGCTTTCATTTTCCCACCTGTACCGCCTTTCCCAAAGAGAGGCATAGCATGGCCTCTGCCACCTGGAGGCAGGAGGCAGGAGGCAGGAGGCAGGCTAGGCCCAGGATCGTCTCCCGACAACCCGGGAATTATAGAATCCACTTCCAGACTGGGAAGTGATGGCTTGAGGCTCCTGCCTGCCCTGCCCCGGCCCTGGCTCGTGGGGAGGTCTCGCTCCTTGATCACACCGCTTGATTTGCCTTGTCACTTGCCTGTTCCATTGATCCTCACCCACCACCTTTGTACAGCATCTGCTGAGTCTTGTTTCTCGTCCTGGCTTACCTCCACCCTTTGTCTCCCAACACAGTGTCTTCCCAGCCACCTCCTCCCAGGAATCTCCATACATGACACCGGAGAGATCTGTTCTTGCTCCAGCCATCTGGCCCAGCATCCATGTTTTTGTCTCCTGCTAAGAGCACTTTGGTTTTCCTTTGAGGAACACCCCTCAGCTACAGAAATGGCCCATGATCTGGCCAATTAATATATTCCATTACTTTGGCCACCGTGATTGGTTCAGGGATGAACATGTCACTTAAGCTGGTCCAATGAGAGTCAGCCCTGGGACTTGGGCTAAGAGTTCTGAGAACAAGGTGCTATCCTTCTGTTGGGGCTTCTAAAATGGTAGGACCAAATCCTAGAGCTTCTGGGAGCCACTGAGAGGAGAACATCCACCTGGGCTTGAAGCTGACATGGTAAAGTTCAGAGCTACAAGATGGGGGGGTGGGGCAGAAAGATTGAACCAGGTTTTGATGGCAGCACTTGGGTTCTTAGATTCAGCTACCCACAAGCCCAGCCTTATGAGTCAGTGAATCCCATCATCTCTTTTTTCCTTAAGTCAGTTTGACTTGGGTTTTTGTTCTACTCCACTAAAAGAATTCTGACTACTAATACAACTCCTGTCCCAGGGGTTGGGGGATCTCTTCTCAAGGCCAGGTTGGATGTCAGAGAGCCCAAGTTCCTGGAGGTTCAGGTACAAGTACATATATCAGGTGGTCCAAAATGGGGAAGGGTCAAGAGGAGAAACTGGTCTCTAAAAAACAGGATGGAGGGATGAAGAGAGACTTCAAGTTCCAGTTCTGGAGGATGCCTCATTTAGACGGTCACAACCAAAGGCTTGGGGTAAATAATGACCTTTATCTAAAGTGACTCTTGGGTCCTAAGCCCACTTTCTTCTCTGCTGCACGTCCTCATCACCAGCATTATGGGCCTCTACTGAGAACACCTATGTCTTGAGGGCTGGGGTAGGGGACACAGACCTTAAAGACATGGTCCCCACCCAAGAGAGCACTGATCGAGACATTATAATTCAATGTGAGGAGCTGCCTGAATAAAGCTTCTCTGGAGATGCAGAGGAGGGCCACCTCTGCCTGGGCTCCCCAGAGGAAGGTCACTTCCAGGCTGAGACTTGAAGGGTCCCAGGAATTGATTGGGAGAGTAGTGGACAAACAATCCTGGAGAGGGAACTGCTTTGGCCAAGGAAAGGAGAAGGGAAAGAAGAGGTGACACTGGAGGCTATAAAGCAGAGCAGGGGTGAAGCTCCCTTAGGCTCTTCTAGGTTGGGACTGTGCCTCAGCTGAGGGTGGAGGTCAGCTGTCCTAGGAGAAGCTCACCCAGGTGGAGACAGGAAGGCAGCCACACCTAAGCAGTCCTCCCCTCCTGCCCAACTTTCTCTCCCTTCTCCCTCTCCTCCCCACTGGCCCCTCCCCCTTGCCTCATTCAGTCTTTTCCTGCACTTTCTCATCCCCCTTTTTTCTCTTTCTTCCTCCTTCATCCCCCGCCTCTCCCTCCCTGGACCCCCATGTCCCCACCCTCTTGCTATCTTCATGTCTACCCCTCCCAGCAAATGAGGGGCCTAATCACGCTGGGACTGATGCAGCCCTGGTCCCTGCCCTCCAGGAGCTATAATCTCTCACGGGCTCATTTTGATTGAGTGGTGCCTCTCCCACAACCTGCTCCCCCCTCAAGGAGCCCTAGTGGCTGGGATGCCCCCCACAACCCCTGGAAGGGAGGTCCTGAGATAGGAGAGCCAGGGGCTCAGGGAAGCTGCCAGAGCGTCAGGGAAGTGAGAGCTGAGCTGACTCTCTTATTATTTTTCTCCCCTGGGGGCCCCGAGCAAAGACTTCTGGGCTCAGAGCCTTTATAGATCGTCACTCCCTTGGCAACCCAGTACTCCTGTCCAACCTGGAGTGTTTAATTACCAAGGAAAAGAATGATTTTTTTTTTCCCCTGAGAATCCATTTAATTATTTGATTGCACAGTAACCAAAGAGTGTGAGAGGCCTGTAGCCAGAAGGGACTTCAAAGCAATACCTTGATGTTGCTGAGTGGGGCATTAATGGGTTCTGAAGGCAGGAGATTGCTAAAGAGGGGGAAAGTATTCAAAGCACCTCCCGATCCTGCCAGCAATCTCGAAAAATGCATAAACACTGGACTGCTCCGCCGGAGAGGGAAGGCGAGTTCAAAGGGACTGGGAGAGTTTTCATGTAAAGTTTAGAGTTTAAGGCGTGACTGTTGGCTACGGAGCCCGAGCGTTTGAACTCTTGTTTATTAAAAACAGTTTCCCAGCCATTCAGCAGGTTCCCGAAGACAACAGAGAAATGCAGACTTTTTCAGGGCGGAAGATTTAAAGGCTTCATTGATTCCTACCTAGGGTTTTCGCTGCCCTCCCACCGCCCCCGCCCACCGTGCCTTCGTGCTTGCTTTTTTTTTTTTTTTTGACTTTTCTTTTTTTCTTTATTATTATTATTTTTTGATCAATTTTTAAAAGCCCACTCTCAGAGAGAGATGGCGGTAGAGAAAGAGGTCCTCTCCTCCCTCGGTTTCACTCCGGGCAGCAGGTCGTCCTGTCCCCTGTGCTGCTGCAGGGCTGGCGGCTGAGTCGATGTGTCCCCTTCCCAGGTCCCATGGGATCCCCAGGAGTCGAGGGTTTGAGGGAGGTGACCTAGATTCTGTGCTCAGCTCTGGCCCTGGCTGGCCCAGCCTGGCTGCTGGAAGTGGGGCTCTCCAGCTCTCTCCGCTGCTCCTCGTTTCCCAGGGGACAGGAGGGGCCAGACACCAGCACCTGCCTTCGGAAGCAGCTCAGAGAAGGCCTTCAGCTTTCTAAGTCTGATTTCCAAGCCCAGGAACATGGGCCAGCGTCTTGTAGTGACTGCATACTGTTCCTTCGTGAGAATTTTAAACATCACATGATTTAAATAAATTCTAGGAGAGCTTTCAAGCCACAGGACTCTCTATGGCTCCCAACTCCAAGGCCTTGGGTTCACTGTTACTGACTTTCCCTGATATTGACTGAGCTGTACCTGGGTTATCGGGTCCGTCTCATTGTTCCCATGCCAGGAGGAAGTGAACTTTGCCTCATGGGCCAGGCTGGAACCCAGAGAGCTGGGACAGCTTGGGGCACAGTCACAACTCACCAGAAACTTCGGTCTGTGGGGATTCTTTCCTTTCTTCTGCCCTGGTCTTACTTGCTTGGAAAAGGTGCTGGAAGGCCCTCAGGATGCCTCAGCTCGGTCTGGAGCTCACCTGGGCACTCCCCTCACCCCCTAGCTCTTCTGCCTTCTGGGCTCCTGAACCATCAGGAAGCACATGGCACAAACGTAGTGGCCAGGCTATCCCTAAACCTGGGTCTTTCCACCTGTCCATTGAGGAGGACATGGCCAAGATCTCATTCCGCTCTGTGCTCCCATGCAGCTTCGTTCCAATACCGAGAGCAGATTTCAAAAATAAACATTTTGTTTTGCAGAAGCAGAAGCCCCTATGCTACCAATTATAATTTCCTTTTAGCCCTCGCATGGAGTGTATCGGGGCTCCTCCCTGACCCCTTATGGTTTATGAGGAGAGAGATATTCAGGGCAGTTACAACTGTCCTTGTGACCTAAAAGGAAAAATCATCAATTCCAAACCTCAACATCCATGTTCACACCCATGTGCATTCTCTTTTCAGCAAGAATTTCATTTCTTTCTGAGTCACAGGCAGTGGTGTGCTGGCAAACTAACAATCAGCTCTCCCAGGAACAACCCTGATTCACAGCATTTGCCAATTTCCATGGCAGGGGTGTCCTACCTGCCACCCACAGGCTGCATGCAGCCCAGGATGGCTGTGACTGCAGGCCAACACAAAATCGTACATTTATTTAAGACATCGTGAGATTTTTTTTTATGATTACGTGTCGCAGTGTACTTAATATGCGGCCCGAGACAACTGTTCTTCTTCCAGTGTGGCCCAGAGACACCAAAAGTTTGGACACCCTGCTAGAGGATCCCACCATGACTGGCTTCCAACTGAAACCTGAGGTCAGCTCTCAGAAGCTGGTGTGAGCTAACTCCAGGACACCCTCAAAAAGGGCTCCAAGATCGCAGTTTCTGAGCTGACCCCCACAGAAGCTGCCTTCCCTTCACAAGGCCTCCATTCCCAAAGACTGCATCCTCGCTAAGAGGTGAAAGAGTCTTTTGGCTTTATTAAAACATCAATGGATGTAGAGATAAAACATCAATGGACGCGTAAGAAATGTGGGGTTGAGTCATCCTGAAATCATCCCCTCCCACCCTGGTCCGTGGAAAAATTGTCTTCCATGAAACCGGTCCCTGGTGCCAAAAAGGTTGGGGATCGCTGCCTCAGGAAACATGGACTCGATTTTGTAGGATGTGAGGCTTTCCCAGTTGCTGCATCTGAGGTCCCACATCTTCAGTACTGAGAGATTTCCTCCGGGTGACTCACAGTTAGAGCCCTGCACTGCTAGTCACCTGATGGGTGGGAACTAAAAAAGAAAGGTGGCACTTCAAGGTAGCATTCAGAGTCATTTTTGAGAAAGTCAATGTTATTGAAGTATAATTTGCATACAATAAGATGCTTCCTTTCACCACAGTCAAGACATAAAACATTTTCTTCACTCCTGTGCTCTTTCAGAGTCAACACTGCCATTCCTACCCTCCCCCGCCCCACCCCCACCCCCCTCAGCAGCAGTCCTCAGTCCTCAGTCTGCTTTCTGTCCTGTAGCTCAGGCTAGGCTGGGTTTCTCAGCTGGACCCTGTGGCCACGTGGGGTCAGACACTCCTCTGATCTGCGCATCACAGGATGTTGAGCGGCATCGGAGCCTGCGCCCACTAGATGCCAGGAGCACACGCCAACTTGGGACAACCCAAAAATGTTATCAGATATTTCCAAATGTCCCCTGGGGGGCAAAATTTCTCGGAGTTGAGAATTCCAGAATTTCATATAAACGAGTCATACAGTATGGACTCTTTCATGCTTGGCTTCTCTTGTGCAGTACAGCTTTAAGGATTCATCCCTGCTGTGTGTCTAAGTAGTTTGCTCCTTTTTATGGCTGAGTCTTAGTCCACTGTATGGATGTACCATAGGTTATTTAGCCACTCACTGGGTGTGGGCATAGGAGTTGCTCTAATTTTGGAACATTATAAATGTCTGTTATAATCATCCATTTACAGGTCTGTTTGTACATATGTTTTCACTTCTCTTAAAGAGTGAAGTCATTGGGTTGTATGTAAGCATATTTTCAACTTTACAGGTAAGCGCCAAACTGCTTCCCCAGGTGTTTTTATCATTTTATCTTGCCACTAACAATGTAAGAAAATGCACGAGAGTTTCCAGTTGTCCCACATCCCCTCTCACGTTGGATCTGATGAGTCATTTAACTCGAACCTCTCCAGTGCCTGTGTAGCATATCTGTCTCTGCATTTCTCTGACAGCTGATGACAGGGACCGCCCTTCTGTGTGCTTATTGGCCATTAACAGATCTTGTTTTGGGAAATGTCCAGTCACATCTTTTACCTCTTTTTAAAATGGGGTCAATTTGTTTTCTTATTATTGAATTATAAAAGGTCTTTGTATACTCAACTATTTAATAATGTCTTTGAACATCAGATACTTTTGATTTGGATGAAGTCCAATGTATTCATTTTTTTATAGTGCTTTTGTGTCTCTTCTAAAAAAATCTTTGCCTACACCCAGGTCAAAAAGATTTTTTAACATTTTTTCCAATTTTTTAAAATGATTTTAGCTTTTGTAAAGTTTAGCTCTGTGATGGATGTTGGGTTAATTGCTGTCCATGGTATGAAGCAAAGTTTCATTTTCCCAGTATGGATATCCGGTTTCTTTAGCCCCGTATTTTGCATAGTGCTCTGCTGAGTTATTTCAGTACCCGTATCACAAATCAACTAACCGTGTGTGTGTGTGTGTGTGTGTGTGTGCGTGAGATTCTGGACTTTCTAGTGTATTCTGTCCACAAATTTATCTGTTTTTATGTCAGTACCACAATGTCTTGATGACTGTAGCTTTATAATAAGTCTTGAAATCAGATAATGTAACTTCTCAATTTATTAAACATTTTTGGGGGCTAACTTAGGTCCTTTACATTTCTTATACAAATTTTACAATTAGCTTATCAATTTCTACCAGAAAAAAAAAGCTGCGGGATTTTGAATGGGACTGAGTGGCATCCGTAGATAGATTCGGCTAAAACTGACATCATAACAACGCTGAGTCTTCCAGCCCACAAACACAGCACATGTTACCATTTATTTACGTCTTTAATTCCTCTCAGTAATGTTTTGTCATTTGCAGTGTGCATATTTTGGATGCATTTTGATAAATTTATTCCTAAGTATTTCATGGGGTGGTTTGATACTATTATACATGTTATTTTAAATGTTATTTTCCAGTTGTCCTTTGGGAGGATAGAGACATATATTTGATTTTTTAAATTTTGACCTTCTATCCTCTGCCCCTGCTGAACTCACTTATTTCGATGACCTTTTCAAAAACTAGTTTCATAAAGATTTTCCATGTACACAATCATTTCACGCGCTGCTGAGAACAGAGGTAAAAAGCTAGATACAGTTCATGAGTTCAAGTGTCCGCGCTCATTTCCAGGCTGAAGCTGAGCCGTTCAGTCATTCACCATCAAGTCTGATGTCGGTGGCGGGTCTGTGGTGGGTACTCTTAGGTTGAAGGTGTTCCCTTCTATTTCTGCTTCTTCAGAGCTTTCTTCATGAGTTCAGGTTTTACGTGGTCAAATCCTTTTTCTACATCTCTTGATTTGACTGTATGATTTTTCTCTGTTATTGTGTTCGTGTGATGATTTACATTGGTTGATTTTTAACGCTCACCTGAGGACACGTTTATTGATTTGAGAGAGAGAAACATCGATGTGAGAAACATTGATCAGCTGCCTCTGGCATGCGCCCTGGCTGGGGATTGGACCCGCAACCCAGGCATGTGCCTGCTTGGGGATCAAACGCACAACCTCTTGGTGTACAGGACAACGCTTCAAACAACTGAGCCACCTGGCCAGGGCCACATTGGTTGATTTTTAAATGTGAAATCATCATAGTTTTCCTGGGGTAAACCTCACCTAGTCATGATGTATGAAATATTTTAATTATTGCTTGACTTGAATTGCTAATGTATGCTTAAGCAATTTTACATCCATATCCATGAGAATATGGGTCTATAGTTTTCTTTTTTTGTAATCTGTCTGTTTTGGTGTCGGGTTACGGCTGGCCTGAGAGGATGAGTTGAAAAGTGGTCCCTGTTTTCTGTCGGGATTCATGAAAGGTTGGCAGATACCTTCCTTAAATACTTGATCGAACTTACCCGTGCAGCCGTTGGGCCTGAAACTTTCTTTGGGGGAAGTTTTTAAATGACAAATTCAATTGCTTTAATCGCTTAGGACTGTTTTCAATATTCTATTTCTTCTTGGGTCAGTTTTGCTTAACATTTTTTCATTTATCTAAATTGTTAAACTTATCAACAAAAAGCTGCTCGTGATACTTCCTT
Source organism: Macrotus californicus (assembly GCA_007922815.1). NCBI lineage: Eukaryota > Metazoa > Chordata > Mammalia > Chiroptera > Phyllostomidae > Macrotus > Macrotus californicus. The sequence continues at coordinate 123,361 of VMDR010000138.1, forward strand.
GTCATCCCGTCATTACCATTAGGTTTTCTAATTACGTCCCTCCATCGTCGTGGTAAAGATGATTTGTGTTCTCGCTCTCTTTCTTCCTTCATTTATCTAGCTAAAGGTGTACGATTTTGTCGATGTTTTCTAAGAGTTCATTTTTGGTTTTACTGATTTTTTTGTACTGTAAGTCTATTTTCTATCTCTTTGACATCTACCCTTATTCTCACTGTTTTCTTCCTTCTGCATTATTTGCTCTTCTTTTGCTAGTTTCTTAAGCTGGAAGTTTAAATATGTGGTTTTAGATCTTTCTACTTGTCTAAGCATTTAGAGAGGTGCGTTTGCATCTAAGCACTGTGTTAGGTACCTCCTCCACGTTTTTGTGTGTTGTGCTTTTATCGCCCTTTCAAAATATTTTCTGACCTCCTCTGACTTTTTTGATTAGTGTGTCATTTAAAATTATGTTGCTGATTCTACCAGTATTTCAGAATTTTCCAGATATTTTTCTTTTGTCTGGTCTTTTATTTAATTCTGTTGTCGCTAGCAAATATCATGTATAGTTTTAACTTGCTACTTGCATTGATAGCTGTCTGGTGGGACACTACATGGTCTATCTTGAATACCACATGTACATTGGAAAATAATGTGTGTTCTGCTAGCACTGGACAGTGTTCTATTGATGTCGGTGAATCAATTTGGTGGGCTGCGCTGTTCAACTTTCTACACCTTTACTGACCTCACCTTTACTGACCTTCTGTCTGTTTGCTCTATTGGTTCTGAGAGGTTTAGAATCTGTAAATATCAATATTGTGAATATCTTTTCTTCTTTAATTCTGTCAGTTTATGCTTACATATTTTGCAGCTCTGTTTTTTAACCTACGTAGTTGTATCCAATTTCCCTCTTACCTACAGGAATTGTTTTCTTTCACATAGAACAATTTTATATTAAAAATGTATTCAAATTCATCACTCCTTATATGTTCTTAATAGGTTCTTACTATGCGTAGAAGTGCTTCTTTACCTGAGTAAATAACTAAAATTTTTATGTTTCTCTTGCCAAATTTCCCCAAATTATTAATCTAGGTATTTCTTTTCTTTAACTTGCCTGCCTTTTTTCAGGTGGTCCGTTTTCTCAACTGGTGTCTACCTGCAGGCCTCCACGTCTTTGAAGTTGAACAACTGGGCTACCCACTCCCTTGCAAATTAAACTAAGATCTTCAAAGGACCAAGAAAAGGAAAGATTGCCCTCTTAGGAAAGTAGCCACTGGGAAGCCTGGGGCGTTGTAAGTCACTTCTATCTCAAGGCCTCCGCATCCTGACTTCTGGCTGTGCGGCTTCTATGGGAAGAGGATGAAGGGACAGTCTCGCTATCGCTCTCCGCCCCAGGCATGGTGGTCTGCACAGAGGGCAGCCCCAGGAGGTCAGAGGTGGCTGCTTCCATCAGGCCAAACCAATGACTAGAGGCCGATTTGTCCTCCCTGGCACCCCCCTTCCTCTACCCCTTTCCAGACACTGCCGGTCCACATGGCACCAGGCTCCCATGTGCACCCAGCACCATAAACGCTGGAGAAGGGTAGCAGGAGTGGGAGATGAGAAATAACATGCTTCCAGCACTGTGCGCCAGACCTATGTGTAAATACGCAGCTTCACTTTAACCCTACGACCGCAACTGCACGGTGGGGAGGCACTATCCCAGCCAGAGGACTAGACATTTCCACGGGACCTGGTGTGGGAGGTCATCAGACAGAGCCACTCCAGGGGAAGGACTGGGGCATGAGCAGGAGGTGAGGGCTTGCAAAGAGCAAGGAAGGTGGGAGATGTTGGGTCCAGGCAGGCTGACCCTGAAGAGACAAGCACGTGCCCAGAGACTAAGGCAGAGGACCCACGTAAGAGTGAGTGACCCATTAAAACTACACAAGTGAAGAGGGGTGAGACTGGCAGTGTCCCAAACTAAGGCTCACAGGGGTCAACTTTTTCTTGACTGAAACTCAACCTTTTCTGCCACTGAGGCTGGAGAGAGTGGAAAAGATGAAGCGAAATGCCCCTTCACCTCTTGCTTCATTCCCATGACCCAAGTTCATTTCAAGTTCACTTTCTATCCTCCCAATCCCCCAATAGAAGCAGGTTTAGGACCACCTGAGACAAGCTAAGTTTCTGCCTGCTTGAAAGAGCATCCCCAAGGAACAAAGCTTGGGAACAGGAAGCTTGAGAAATCTTGGCATTGATAAACAGAAGGTTTCCACTAACTAACCCATCAAACTTAAGTCGGTTTCCCTACGGGGTGGGGGTAGGGGGATGTGGGGTGGAGGAAATGCCTCAGATCCGAATACAGTGCAGGGGCTCTGTGGGGTGAGCGGCTGGCTTTTACCTCCTCCAGCATCTGGCTTTGACCAGCCCTCTCTTGGGGTCGGAACAGGGTGTGGGCAGGAGGTAGCAGAGATGCTGCCTTTGGAGTCCTCCCACCCGACAGCCCTGCTTCAAAGCTCGTTCCAGATGGGGCGGCCCGGACTCTCACTCTAGATCTTAGTAGCCCAGGGCCAGAGAGCTGAGCAGCCTCTTATTAAACCTCAAAGAGTTCTTTGTTCTATAGCTGGGGACCGAAAATTCAGGGCAGCGTCTCTTGGCTGGTTGCTTGGAGGTTGCTGGGAGAATCCCTCTGTGAGAGAAAAAGAGGTTTGGACAAACATCACAAGGAGAAACCAGCTCTTTCTGCTTTCTGTTCCTCGCCTAAAAAGAGTCTGTGTCCACTTCCTTTTTTTTTTTTGACAAAGAAACAAAGCTTCAAGTTTGCCTTTGGTGCTCGCCATGCAGCAGTCCTGGCAGCTACAGAGGCCTGGGCACTGCCCCCGGAGATTCTGACTTGATTGGGTTGAGGTGGGACTCCCCAGGGGATTGCCATGTGCCACTAAGGTCTCTGAGGGCCTCTGGCCTCCAACTGTGGTCTAGTTTACAGGTGTGCCCTTAGTGCTGATCACAGAGAGGTGGACGCCTCTTTGCACCCTAGCAGAGTGGGATGGGCTATGCAACCTTATTCTTCGGTCGAAAGTCTACAGTGGAGAGGCCCTTGAAAAACACATCCCTGGACCACTCTGGCCCAGAGCGATTTTTTTTCTGTAATCAGTACCAGCTAGTGCAGGGCCTGAGGGTGGAGGTGAATGTAAATAAAGCGGCTCCCCGGCTCTGAGCTGTTGATGGTTGTCTCTCTCCACCTAATCACAGCCCTGAAGAGAAATTTCAAGGCTGGTCCCTCCAGCAAAGCTTTCCCTCACCAGCCGAAGGCCCTCCCTTTTCCACCTTCCTTCCCCTCGAGTTCTCTCTGCCCTTTGAATTTACAAAGCTCATCTTGGAGCCACCATCCCTTGGCCCAACTGGAAACATCACCTCTTCAGGGCGGGGCTGACCCTGAGTTCCCTCTGAATCCCCATTGCTTTCCAGGCCTGCCCGTGCTCCAGAAACGTTCTTTATTGAGCCAATTCTGTGATGCTGATTCTGCGATGCTGATTCTCCTCAAGTGGATTCTCCTGGAGCCCTCTGAGGCTCAGTTTTCTCATCTGTCAAGTGGGGACAATGTCCACGTGGAAGCGTTGTCACGATGATTAAATGAAGTGAAAGGAACCGTTTTCCTGTGCCAGGCCACGTTCTGAGTGCTTTATTTGTATTAACCACCGGGTCCTCACAGAGCCCTATGAGACAGGCCCTGTCATAACCCCCATGTGACAGTGGGGCAGCTCCTTGTTCCTGCTCCCTTCCGTCCCATGAAGGGCTGCTGGCACAAGGTCAGGGGTGCAGGAGTGTTCTATAAATCCAAGGTCAGACATCCTGCTCTAGAAATGGGGCCTCCCTCCCCTCCCTCTCCTGGCTCCTTCTCATGTCTCCCCATTTCCTAGGCCTTCACCTCATTCCTGCCTTCCTGGATTAAGCCCAAGGGGTCTTGCCCTTTTTTGTTTGTTTGTTTTCCCCTGCGAAGGCATATCAAGGTGCTCAAAGGGTTTCCTTAGATATCTCACCTCCCAGGCAAGGAATGCTCCCACCTGGAGATGGAAGCAGCTGCAGTCAGTGCTGGGTTGGAAAACCATTGTTTTCTTTCTACTATGTGTAGAAGGCCCTTCCCAGGGAAGATGATGCCTTCAGACCTGGACCTGTCCCCAGAGGAGGTCCCAGAGCTGCCTCCTCCTGCCCATGCTCTCTCCCATTCAGAAATGTGGTTGGAGAAAGTTTGGTCTGGGGACGCTGGCCATGCCGGAGGAACAGTTGGGCCCGGAGGGCTCACACCTGACTCCCATATGATGACCACACCCAGCGTGATCCGTGGAGAGCAGAGGCGCTTAGGAACAGCAAGGGGTTCCGATCAGAAATTCAGGGAAGCCTTCGCAGCACTGGTCACAGTGGTAGGACACACCAGCCGACGGATGAACTGGGCAAACCCTGGCGATGTGGAAGGACTGGAGACCCTCAGGAAGGGCCAGGGGTTTGCCGGCGCACAGGACCTGGGAAGAAAAGGGATGAGAGGAGGCAGGAGACCTGGCCGGGGCCTCATTTGGAGGACCTGGTGCCTCCATCCTGCAGGCTGGGTTTTCACGAAGCGGCTCGAAGTCCATCACTCAGTGGTGAAAATAGAGAAGGCTACAACCAGCATAGAGAAAGAAGAGCTGAACATAGGAATGCCTTGCACGTAACAGCGGTAAGTGCTGTTTTGTGAGATTTGATTTGAGTTTTATATGCACGGATGCATGCATGCCGGCGTAGCGGGGTCTCTGCAGCGAATCCATTTCCTACTGAGGGCTGTCGCCGGTTCAGGCACGCTGCCATGGGTCATCTGTGGGTCAGAGCCCCATGCAGGAGGGTGCAGGGGAATGTTCTAGCAGATTCCTGATCCGTCTTGTGACTGTTCTGCCTGGGTGCAGGGGAGCGGGAGGGGCCTGGTGTGTCCTGCACCTGTGGGCTGCTGGCATTTCCTGAGGCTGCTGGTCCTTTGAAGGCTTAACTGCAACGTGCTGTGCAGCGGCTCTTGCTGAGTGCAAAGCATTTTTGAGGAAGAGAGGGTGGGTGTGTGGACTCTCTGCTTAATTAAAACAGGGAGAGGTTGACATGAGGGACCTTTAGTGGTTTTTGATCTCTCTTGGTCTGCTTTCGAACTTGAGGGGGGAAGAAAGCTTTTCCCTACCCTTTCTTCTCCAACCTCTTCTGTCTTTCACAGAACTGGCAGGTGCCACCGGGCGGCCCGTCCTCCCTGAGCCCCCTCCTCCTCCATCTCGAAGGCCTGAATTCTGGGTGCAGTTTATGCACAGGATGTTGTTGGTTGGGCAAATTAGCCATTTATTCTGAAAAATGAATCCAGTCTTGACCACCTAAAGGGTTTTTGAAAATATATCTGGTTTCCCTACAAAATAACAGGAAAATGTTTTACCGCAGATTTGGAAAATCTCTGTGTTAGTTGACAATAGCATACATGACAGGTGTTGGGGCAAGCGGGCCCAAGTTCGAGTCCTGATCCAGTCACTTGTTGTCTATGGCCTTGAGAAAGTTAACTTCTCTGAGTGTCTCTGTCTTCATCTGCATGATAGGTGGTTGTCGGGGCAGGGGGGGGGTGAGCGGAGGCGTGCAAAGGATGGAGCACAGTGCTTGCTGGGATAGTTCACCTGTGCTCGGACAGGCTGTGCTGTGACTGTAGATAACATGGTTGGTGTCTCTCAAAATCTCGTGTCTATCAGTAAGCACGGAAAGTCAGAGCCAAGAAGTAGATCACCCATCCAACCCCTTTGTTTTGCATGTGATGAATAGATCAAATAGGTTATACCTGTATCAAGGCCTCTTTGTTGAGTTTGTAACTAGTCTCTCTGGAGGGTGGCTTTTAAAATATCAGAAGAGTTTATCCTGCCCCCACCCTTAATCCTCAGGAACAGACGCATGAACGTGTCAGCCGTGTGGGATCAGCAGGCCATCTGGTAATCAAGGTCTACTTCGGAGCAGGGCCTGCCTGCTCACAAGACCCTTTCATTGTGACACCTCTGATTTCACCCCAGTAAACTGGAGGCAGGCAGAACAACCAGTGCCAACAGCCTCTCTCTTTTCGAAAGGGGAAATCAAGGCCCAGAGGGTTAAATGTCCAGGGCAAGGTCGTAGAGCTAATGAGCGGCAGTTATGTGGGCCGCCCTCCAGTGCCCACAGCTGATAACTACTGAAGGGGCAGGCTCCCTAGGGTGAGGGAAACAGCAGCCCCCAGGCACACCCTTAAGGTGAAGGCCGCAATGGTCCACACCGGGACCCGCCGGTTTGGGACACACAGTAAGTACGTAAGCCCTCCCTTGATGGCATCGACAGGTTCTTGGAACTGCGGCAGAATGATGTATAATGATACCGGTTTTGCCGCAGATAATTGATATAAACAAGAGTTAGCTTCCTGCGGCATCTTGTCAACGTGATACCGAGATGATGTTGGGTGAAACGACATTATTGGGGGACCTGCTGTCGCCAGTGAAAAGCAGCAGTTGGTGACGCAGACCTTCCACAGGTCCCAGCATAGGCCAGCTAAGCCTGCGTCCCTGGGAGGCTCCATCCGCAATGGAGTGAGGCCAGCAATGCGCCTGACATTTTGTCACATCCTTTGAGGTGACAATGAAGATGCATTAAGCTACGTTCATTAATCACCCCGTCTAAGGGAGACGCTGTGAGTGTGAGTTCAGCACTCATTCCGATAAGGAGCTATGCCTACTCCCCGCCACCCCACCCCAGGACCTGAGGACAGTAGATGGAGCCGCTTCTTGGTACCAGTGTGATTCTAGGGTGCCTTAAAGGCCCAAGGACACAGATCCTGGGGTGCTGTCCTTTCTCAGCGTTTTAGGCCAAGTTTCCATGTTGTCTGTAATTTGTCACAAGCTGAGCTTGGTTTCCCAAAGTCTTCTACTGGCAAATGCCTAACCTTCATTATTTTTATTTATTGAGAATTCTTTCATCCCATACCGCAGTACGGGCAATCCTAGCCACCTCGTAGAATTCTTACCACAACCCCAACACCCCATTTTGCACACAAGGACCCGAGACTCAGAGAGGTTATGTTACTTGACCAAGGTTTTCTCCGCGGACAGGTAATGGAGCGGGGGCTGTGGAAGGAGGGCCTCTGGCAGCCTCATGATTGGAGACACGAAGGCATCCTTTCACTTTGATTGGCAGCTAGGAGATGGTGATTAGGAGCGTGTGATGGGGAAGAATGTGGAGTTTGTTGGAAGGGCCTGGCCCACTGGAAGCCATTGGCCAGGGAAGGTATTTGAATTCTATACCATGTCCTGGAATTCTAGATTAAGCATTAGAGTCTGGTGAAGATCAAAGCTTGATTCAAATCAAGTCTTGGAGATGGGAAGCAATGGGAGGGAGGTGGGTTATGGGGAGCAGTTGGGGGTCGGGGCAAAGACGCAGTGAGGCTTATGCCAATCGGGGAGGCCATGGTCAGTTGGAAAGCCTATGGACTTGGTAGTTGGGAAGGTCCAAGTTCCAATCCCAACTGGGTTTCTGATAGGCTTTGCACGCATGGGTAAATTTCTAGACCTTTCTAAGTCCCCGAGTTTCTGGGATATGGGGAAGATACAGTATGAGAAGGTATGGAAGGCACTTAGCACGCACTTGGTGAATGTTACTCCTTCTGCCTCCACCTTCTCCCGGTGTGACCCCACATTTCATGCACTGGATGGACAGAAGCTGTTTTGGGGGGAAGACTGTCTATACAACTGAGAACCCCACAACCTCCAAGGATCACTGAGCTGTGTTGCTGTCTCCGGATCTCCCTCCCTGAGACCCAGTTCTGTTTCCAACTGGGCATGCGCTTGTTTCATGAACCCCTTCTTAGCACCAAAGATAAATATTGATCAGGTTGAGACAAACCCAATAGTTCTATTTCTTTTGCCAATGGTGGCTTTAGACACAAACATATCTAGCTGAGGGCTACTGGGAAGTTTTTTTCCTCTTAATAAATGATAAGTTAGGGACCTTTGTGTGTGTTTGTGTGAGGATGTATGATACAGCAACTATTGGAGCTACAGCAACTATTTTGTGACTATGAGGGAAAAGCTAGGAGAACCACAGAAATGCTGACAGAGAAGACCTGGTATTATTTGTAAACCACTTTCCTAACTATATCAGTTTCTCATTGCCATTGTAACCAATTACCACAAATTCAGAGGCTTACAAATGATGCAAATGTATTCTCTTGCAGTTTTAGAGGGCAGATGTCTGAAATGGTTGACTGAGCTAAATTCCAGGCATCAGCAGGGCTGGTTCCTTCTGGAGGCTCTCGTTTGGCTCGCAGGCCCTCCTGTACTCCTTGGCTTTCGGGCCCTTCTCTCACTGTCAACATGCATCCCTGCCACCTGCTTCTGTCCTGCATCACCTTCTCTTCTGACTCTGACACCTTCTGCATCCCTCATCAAGATCTTTGTGACTCCATCAGGCCTAGCTAGGTATTCCACGACAATCTCTTCATCCCAAAATTTCTTAATTTAATCACATCTGCCACGTCCTTGCTGCCATGTAGGGAAACATTCTCAGGTTCTAGAGATTAGGACACAAATATCCTTACTAGCCAGTTTATCACACCAACCAGTGCTGAGACATCCTGTCCTAAGACCTCTTTTTAGATGCCGATAACCATCCTCAATGTCCATGACAACGCTGGTCAGCTGTCTCAGTGGTGTGCCGGCAAACAGTTCATAACTGGCTTTCTGAATCAACAAAACCCCGATTTGTAGCATTTGCCAATTGCTGTGGTGTAAATGCTCCCACTCTGCCTGGTTGTGAGCTACCGCACGACTCACTGACACAATGTTGAGAAGAAAAGATACTACTGGCTCCAGCACGCACGACACAGGACCAGTCTTTTTCAAACATAACCGAAGAACACATCTTGCTGGTGTTGTTTTATTTCACTCTAATTTTGTAACATTCCACTTGCTGCATTGCCAAGGCAAACACCCCACAGAGCAGAGAGGCTGGCTGAGTTTCTGGGGCCTTCCTGTTCGTGCTGCCTCCTCTGCCAAAGATTTGACCAGTGTATGAGGTCTTAACTGAAGTACAGTTATCTCTCTTTCCTGGGGGTATTTGGTTTTTTTTTGGTTTAATTTTTATTTTAAAATAACTGTAGATCTAGAGGAAATTGAAAAAAAATCTACTGGGGCCTCATGTGCCCTTCCCTCAGTTTCCCCCAATGAGAATATCTTACATAATTATAGCACCATATCAAAATCAGGACACTGGTCTCGGCACAACTCATAAAACGTACGCAGTGTCACCAGTTTTGTGTGTGCTCGTGTGTGTGTGCTAGTTCTACACACTTTTATCTCGTGTGTGGTTTGGTGTGACCACCACCACCATCAAGACACAGGACGGACCCATCGCCCTTCCCCCACCCCTCCACCCCCGGGAACTCCTATCTGTTTTCCATCTCCGTAACTTTGTTATTTCAAGAATGACATATACATGGAATGAAAGGGGATGTAATCTCCCAGGATTAGGGTTTTTACTCCATATAATTCCCTTGAGATCCATCCAAATCATTGTGCATATCAGACAGTTCATTCCTTTTGACCACTGAGTGGTAGGCGATGGTACCGAGAGGCCATGGTTTAACCCCCTACCCACGGAAGGGCATTTGGGTTGTTTCTGGTTTGGGGCCGTGACAAGCGAATCTGCTCTGAACACTCGTGCACAGGTTTTGGGGAGAGCCTAAGTTTTGCTTCTCGGGAATAAACGCTCCAGAGTACCATGGCTGGGTTGGGTGTTTATATGGCAGCAACAAGGTATGCCTTTGAAACTGTAGGCAGTGAATTCCTAAAGCAAGGAGATCAGAGCCAGCAGGGCAGGAAATGTATTTCTGAGCCCTGGATTCTGCTGGAACTTCTCAGATTACGTCATATATTGTAGACTTCATGAAGGTGGTATGAGATGCCTAGAATGTTCTAGAACCAAGTCTTGGCAATTGCTATCAGAGGCCTTAAAACCTGGGCCTGCTACCCAGGGGACTTCATGAATGAGACACTAGAGGAAGCTTCAGGAGAATGGAGTATTTCCTAACTCTCTTTCTCACCCCGTCCCCTCTCCCACCTAATTCTCCCTTCTGGTTCCTGCCCTTCTCTGAGAAGAGCCCTGGCTACCCTAAGGCACCTGGCTGGTGCTGGCTCCTTTCCCACGGTCTTCCTCCCCCAGAGCCCTGTTCCTCCTCCCTCTCCCCATCCAAATCATAACCGTCCCCCCAGAAGCCTCCCTGTCCTTCCCAGCTCTTCCTGGTTTCTCCTCACCTTGATCTTGTACTGGAAATAGTAAGCGACTTTCAAACATTCTTTTAGTCACAGATCCCTTTGTTCAAAGGAAATCGTACCCAGAAAAATACACAAACCAATCGATAAAGGCGGCACGCTCAGATTCAAGTTAGAGTGGGGCAGAAGGGAGCCTGGAGCCCTCCCCCCAGGACCTCCCCCCTCAGACACACCTTCCCTGCCCCACCGGCCCTGGAAAGCCCCTGGGGCCCCACCACTCCTGGCCCTGGTGGCAACACTGAGCATTTCACAAGATATCGAGGTTTCATTCTTGTGCTGAACTTCTGGGGTGCTCCGGAAGTCCCTCTTCTGTCCATCTTGCTCAGACAGCAATGCTTCTTTTCCCATCAGGCTTTGGCCTCGTTCATGATAAGCCCGACCCCCCCATCCTCCTGACGAGAGGCACAGCGTTCCTGCCTTCCGGGGTGCCAGTGAATAGACAGCGAGTCTCTCATAGCTGGAAGCTCAAAGGCTAGTGGGTGAGGCAGGAGCCAGGCACCAGGGGGCACTTACACTGGTTCTGCTGATAAAGCGTGGTATGGCCCTGGGCCAGGCCCTTGCCTGCAGGGGCCTCAGTGTGTACCTCCTTCTAGAATGAGACACGTTGTCTACATGGTATTTAGGAACTGTCTACATTTATCTCCTTTCGCAGTAACAAATGTGTGTTGGGTACCTGCTGGGTACAGAGAGCACTGGGCCGGTTTTGGATCTGGAGTGAGAAGACGTGAGTAAGATGTGGTCCTCACTCCAGAGGAGACAAAAGAGGGACAAGGAGTGAAGCAGGGCAGGGAGCACCGTGACCAGCGGTGGAGCTAGCCCACCCAAGTCCAGGGGGCCCCGCCTCATCTTCCCAGCCAGACTCTAAGTCCCTGATGGCAGAGACTCTGATTCTCACTTCTTTCCTTCACAGTCACTAATGTAAAACTGGGCTCTGTCATAATAAAAGCAGCCCACATTTATTAAGTGCCTGCTCTGTCCTGAGCAGCTGACATTCATTTTGACCTTCACGACAAATCGGTGAGGAAGGAATGATCACGAACCCATTTTCAGATGAGGAAACGGAGGCTTGGCGTCTTTAAACAGAGTCACACGGTACTGAGCGGCAGTTGGGATATAGGTCTCTGAAGTGTTTGACCTAGAACTCATATGGAACCCCTGCTGGTGATTTGGGCTCCTTTAATTGGTGGCCAGGTTAATGCATGACGAGAAATGGAGCCCTTTCTTAACCACCGCTCACTCGAGCTGAAGTTTGGGCCTATCATCCCCGCGGCTCCTCGGCAGAGGGTGAGCGCCCCTGATCTTTCAGCAGCCACTACAAGGCTAAGAACATGTGTTCCCTCTCAGGGGAGAGACTAGAATTTTCATCCTTCTGACCATCCATCAACAGCTGATTGTTTTGTCACGTGGCAGGGAGTTCCCTCACAACCATCTCCATCCTCACTAGCCTGACGATTATTTATTGTTTCTTACAATTGTGGGGAGCCTGGCCCAGCTCGCAGACAGCCAGAGGGAAAGAGGCTCCAAGGAGCGGACTAAGAAGGGAAGAAATGCGAAGAGGAGACTCAACTCCCACACGGGAACCCCGGAGCCAGGGGACAGACCCGGCGTTGCTCCCTGTCTGTCCGGTCCTCTCGCCGGCTCTGCGGCGGGCCTGGCTGGGGGCAACTGTGGGAGAACATGGGCCTTTCCGAGGGGAAGAGATGGGCAGTGAATCATAGACAAAACCAATGAGTAGTTATAGAATGTGTGGCAAAGTGCAAAGTGCTCTAGAAAACAGAACAAATGGAGAAGGATGAAGGAATGGGGGCACGGTGGTGGGCAGGGGTTTTGTGCGGGTCACCGTGTTGAATAAGGTGGTCGGCAATAAGGCTGTCATCGAACAAACAAAATCAAAACGTACTCATAGACACCGAGAGCAGCCTGATGGTTGCCAGGAGGGGGTGCTGGGGGCTGGGTGCAAAGGCAAAGGGACTGAGAAGTACAGATTGGGAGTTCCAGGTAGTCTTGGGGACACAGAGTGCAGCAGAGGGAGTGTGGTCCATGCAGTGTAACAGCTACGTGCGGTGGGGCCAGGTGGGTACTGAGAATGGCGGGGGGATCACTTTGTAAAGTACATGATCGTCTACCTACTATGCCGTACACCTGAAACTAAGACAAAATAGTATTAAAAGGAAAAAGAAGGAATTTATGAAGTTCAATTAAACACATTACATTAAGAAAATAAGATTGTCATTATAAAAAAGGGAAGCTTCACGGAGAAGGTGTCATCCAAATAAAACTTGATGGCGGGGAGAGAGTTGACCATGTACGTATCTGGGGGAAGAACATTCTAGAAGGAGGGCACAGCCAGGGCAGAGGCCTCAGGGACTGCTCCTTCCCCACGGGCTGTAAGTTGCCTGAGATCAGGGGCTTTGTTTTCTTCACCCAGTGACCCTCGAGCCTGCCTGACCCAGGTGGGCGCCAGAGTGCTTGATGAGGGGATGAACCTCCAGGGTCCTTGGGGCAAAGCCAGGAGCAGCCAGTGTGTTTAAAGTCCCTGGCCGTGGCCCCCAACTCCATCCTCCCCATGGAAAGCTGCCTGGGAGCTCCAGGAGCCGTTTTCCCTACATTTCAGATCCGAATTTTGTCCCTGTCCGTCCCCTTGGCCTCCCAGTGGCGGAGTCCCTCCTAGCCACCCACCCTCACAATTCTCTGGCCTCCATGTTGCCGCCCTCTAAGTCGGACCCTTATCATACCCCCTTTGTGTGAGAGCCAAGCTAAACATATTTGGGGACTGTTGTGCCTTTTTCGTATTTCCTTATGAGTCAGTCTCTCCAGCTTTTTAATCATTTCTCCCCTGTAAATGGTTGGCAGGGAGCAGGGCCTGGTTCTCGGGCCACCTGCTGGGTCGAAGGGCCCCACCCCCACCGCAGGCTCTGTGTCTGGCCTCCCCTCTCCGGGCTTGGGCAGCTTCTTCCCAGAGGGCACCTGGTGACCTCACCAGAAAGCAGAACCAGACTCAGACTTTAGAGAGGGGTTCCCACCCAGGAGAACTCGGTCATCCAAATGTTTGTTGAGCACCTACTATGTGCCAGGCCTTGTCAAATGTCTGGGGAAGAGAAACATGGGAACGAATAATTAGGATGATAATGTTAAACGGTGCTTTGAAAAAAGTGCGGTGGGACAAGTCCCACCTCCCTTGGTGACAAGAGGGATAGAAAGCCTGGTGAGGCCTTTGGGTGTGGGGTTAAGAGCAAAGAATTCAGAGACAGATCTGGGTTCAAGCCTTGGCTCCGGTGTGTGCTAGTGGTACAGCCTTTGGCTGTTTACTTATGCTGGCTGAACCTCAGTTTTTAAACCTATAAATGGGGCTAATAGCACCAATCTCGTAGGGCTGCTGGAGGGAGTCACTAGGACTATGAAACTGGTAGTTATCATGCTGACGGAAGGAGCCGTCATTATTCTCCTACTCCCTGCTACTCAAAGTGTGGTCCAAGGACCGGTGACAGTGGCCTCCTCACCTGGGAATTGGGACAAATGCAGACTCTCAGACCCACCCCAGACTCATCAAGGCAGAACCAGCTTTTTAATCACTGCAGGTGATTTCAGGTTTGGTGCTTACACTTCCCTACCTGAGAAAGGAGCAGTTTGAAGCTCGGAGGTGGCACCGTCCACGAGGACACCGAGGGGCAGGCATTGGGAGTCCAGCACCAAGACGCGTAAAGGTGACTACAACATCAGATGTGCTGATATTCCCACCACCACCAAGTCTGCTGGTGGGAGGATGCCAGCACCTTTTCCAAAGGCCAGTGTTTTAAGTAACCCCCCTTCATCCCATTGGTGAGAAAGGGATTTTCTCCCTGCGGTTATGGTGAGGGTAGGACACATGACGCACAGCAGACGGCAGTTTGTTAGCACATGTACTCACATCCCTGGGAAGGAGGGCGCTGCTCACTAGGCGGGACCGCAGGGGGACTGCGCTTGAGCGACGAGTGAACAACCAGAGGCTGTGGGAGGCAGCCCAGCTTTGGAGCATCAAGAGGGTGGGGTGTCCCCTGTTCCATTGGGAGGACATTGTTGGCTTGTCTGAATAATTCCAGGGGTTAGGAGGGAACTGAAACCTACAATCCAAGGATAAGCAAGCACTGCACCCAGTCCCCTCTACAACAAGGGGTGCTTGGGCTAGTGGACCTCACCCCTGGGAGAAGCATGAACAGGGGGACTTGCCATTCAACACCCTCCCAGGTGCACCTACAGCTGGGCCTTAATTTTAGTCTTTATTCCATAGCCAGGTAAGGGGAGATGCAGAGCATCTTTGTGGCCAGCCCTCCCTTGTCTCTGGTACAGACTCTAGGTCGGGCCTGATTGCCACACACCTCATGTCCCTGTTGACATTCACTGATGGTGCTGGAATGCAGCATGGTGGCTCTTGCCAGGGCTTGGAAGGAATTTTGTTGCGATGGGGTTTGTGGTGTCCATGTGCACTGCAGCATTTTCTGGTCCCTTCTCACCTCTGCCCCAGTGATGGCTCCTCGTGTAGCTGAAAGCCCCATGCAACCCCAGGGCACCCAGGAGTCTTCGGTGTCCTGGCAGTGGTTCGGATTTTGACCTCATGGGATGGAGGCAGCCAAGTCATCCAGACTTTAGGTCTCTGTTTTCTCTTCTGCACAAGGTGGGAGGTGGTTAGAGTGGGTGTATCTACAGTGCTAGACAATGATTGCCAAGAAGGCTCATTGTTCTCCATCATAGCAGCCTTCTGGTTTTGTGACTACTATGTGGTTGATGGTCTGTCTGGGCTTGAGCGTCCATTGTGTGCAAAGTCCCACCATTAGTTCCTAAGGAGGTGAAAAGCTCGAGATTCCTGCTGCGCAAATGTACCCATGCTTGTAGGAAAGACTACTCAGGACTCTTAGGGGGATGCCTGTGGAGAGGTGCAGGTTAGAAAGACAGCTTTAACTTACTGTCTTTCACCCTACTTCTACCTAAAATGGGAAAAGAGGCCTTCAGTAGGTTTCCTTCTTTTGTTGCAAGTCCAATAAACCCATGTGAATCGGCTTAAGCCAGGATGGGGGCTTTGTTCCAGGGATACAGGAGGGTCTTTTGTAAATTGAAGACAGAACATCATTGTTCTAGGATCTATTGCTGTGTTACAAACCACCCCAAAACTCAGCGGCTTCCAACAACAATCCAAAATTGAGATGGGGCTCAGTGGGGGAGTCTGGTCTTCAGTTCGTGTGGTGTCACCTGGCCTGGTTTTCCTGGGAACTGGAGGGTCTGCTTTCAAGACAGTGCACTCTTATGGTTGGCAGGTGGGTGCCAGCTATCACCTGGCTGCTCAGCCAGAGCTGCCCCAGGCCTTGGTTCTTGTCCACGTGGGCCTCTCTGTGTTTTACAGCATGCTGTCTGGGTTCCAGGGAGCAGTGTCCCAGAAATAGAGCCGTGTGGAAGCCATATTGCCTCTTCTGACCCAGCCTCACATATCACACGGGTCACTTTGGCCATATTCTAGTAGTAGGGCAAGTCACAAAGGCTCACACAGTTTTGAGGGGGAGGGGACATGGACTCTGTCTCCTGATGGAGTGGCAAGGTTCTGGAAGAGCATGGATGGGAAATACTGCAACCATTCTGGAAAGTTCAACACACCACATGTGTCATGCCTCGGAAGAAGCCCGGCCGTGTGAATGGGAAGGCCCATTCTCTCTCTGGCTTCTTGTTCCGCTTTCCTTGGACATTCATTTCATTCCCTTTTCTCCTTGTAGACCAATCATTTCTGTTCTTTGGTCCCCACGGCAGCTCCGACAGCCTCCAAGTTGGCGAGTGTTTGTGTTACATTTTTGCTGAGACAGACTCTTTAGTTTACAGTTCTCAGGAGAAAGAGCCTAAGTGCCCCAATCAGAGCAGGTGTCTATTCCTGCATCAATCCACATGGCCAAGGTCACTGTCATGAAGCAGAAATAAGGTGTGTTAAAAGCACCTCTGTGGAAGTGGGCAGACATTTTGATGGACATCTACCACAGGCTCTTGTAGCAATGACTTGTGAACAGAACAGGGTAGCAGACTCTTCGTAGTGTTGTTGGCCTCCCTAGGATAACCAGTGAGGAGTGGTTCACTGAGGTTGGAGCAGGAATGGAGGGCTTATGTGCAGAGCTTACGTGGTTGTTCTCTGGCTCTGGGAGAGCAAACGGGAAGTCATGAGCTAAATTAAAACAAAATAGTCTTTGATTAGGATTTGATGATGTGGGTGAGACCATCTGGTCTACCCCATCCAACTCCAGTCAGGTAAAATAGTTATATTCCCAGATGTGAAGACTGAAGGACTATAATTAGCTAGTGACTGAGAAGAGGAACAGAAAACAAGTTCCCTTGCTTCTTGCTATAATTTATTTCCCTATATGGACAACTCTCTTGGTATCTTGAACAGGCTAACAATATAATGCAAGAAAAAGAGTCTAAGAAAGACTGGGCTTACTGCAAACACGTTCTCTGATAATCATCCTAGGGAAACAGGTGTTATTATTATACTCAATTTACAGATGAGAGTTGAAATAGCTTGTCCAAGGTCACAGTTAATAAACAGAAGAACTAAGTTTGAACCCAGTCTGGCCTCACACTCTGAACATTTAACCTTGAAACCATTAATACTTTTGCAATCGTAGGCATTTAGAAGGACTCCCCCGTCTCCATCTCTGCTGAGAGATCAGACTTGTCATTGTTATTGACTTGTTGTCATCAAACTTGTCACTTGTCTTGCCATGAGACTCCCTCCAGTTAGCTGATTGGGCCAGAGGAAAGCACCTGGCCCAAGAACAGGCAATTCATTGGCTAGCTGGGAGCCTAGGGGGGAATGTGGCCTGAAAGTTTCCCAAAAGGGATAATGATGACTAAATTATTAGATACCAGATTCTCTTCTTTAGAATGTGAACTGGAGGTGGAGAAACTGAGAGTCGAGTAGTTAGCAATGGCAATACAATCACGATAGTCAAGCCCTGCAGAAGGTAACAAAGAACCTGGTTGCTTACGTTGTCCTGGGTCATGGCTCTCCTTTTATTTTCATTACATTCAGTCTCTGGAAAGCTAGGGTTTGGGGCGGTCCTAGGTCTCTTGTGGGACTTCTCTTTCTCACTAATTCAAATTCCTTAAAGTAACTGCCTCTGACTGGAGACACCCCCAAGTGAGCCTGGCTGGGATCGTTGCCAGAGGACACATCCAAGGTGGTTAGGGTTTTGTTGTACGAATAGAAACAACTTGATTGTCAGATGAGAATGAAATGTTTGATTTGCCTGGTTAAGGGCAAGAAGCTAAATGAGTCAATCCTGCTAGATCTGGTACTCTGTGATCCATGGGTGTGGGCTTGTCTGCAAACAGGATGATTCTACAGGTGTATAAATGATCTCCACAGAGTGAACTTCAGCACCTGTGAGTACTGAATGAATTATAACCGCTACTATGCTATGTTGGGCAAGACTGAGTTCTATATGATAGAAACTCAGCTCAAACAAACTTAAGCAAAATGCAAAAAAAAAAGGAAATCCATCAGTCCATTAATCTATTGGGGTCTGGTTCAGGCACAGCAGTATCTCCATCAGTGTTGCCTAGTAGAATGTTCCGTGATAATAGAACAGTTTTGTATCTGTGCTCTCCAGAACAGTGTCACTGGCCACGTGTGGATACTGAAACTGTGGCTAGTAT
This sequence comes from Macrotus californicus, assembly GCA_007922815.1. Taxonomy (NCBI): domain Eukaryota; kingdom Metazoa; phylum Chordata; class Mammalia; order Chiroptera; family Phyllostomidae; genus Macrotus; species Macrotus californicus. The sequence continues at coordinate 141,312 of VMDR010000138.1, forward strand.
GACTGAGGGACTGGATTTTACATTTTATTTAGTTTTCATTAATTTACATTTCAATAGCTACATGTGGTTAGTGCCTACTGTACTGGATAGCTATCCCACTCTCTTGGGGGAGCTCTGACTGGTTCTTCTTAGCTCGAGGGTCCACACCCACACCAACTATGTGTGCAGAGGTCGCACACACTGCCCAGGGCTGGGTCACACGTCTGACTCTGTGAGCAAGGCTCACCTCATCCAAACCACATGAGATGGGTCCCTCGTGGGAAGAGGATTTCTGTACCAGAGGAGGAAAGAGTGCAGTTTGGGCTGGCAACAACTCTCCCCCACAGCTCACCCCAGTGTGCCATATGCCTTGCTGAAGGGGACACGGGGTGGGATAGCAATAATGAATGTTCGCCCCATGAACATTCATCGAGACTGGGTACTGTTCGCCGCTGGGACACAAACACAGAAGTCCTGACAACCACGAGAAAGACAGATCCTGCTTCTTCCCAGTCCAAGACGGGAGGCCGTCTCCTGAAGATAGTCATAAAACAGGGTGAAAATGCCAAAGTAAAAATGGATGAACATATTGTTATCAGAACAACTCATTTTTGTCTTCATTTAGCAAAAAAAGCAAGCTTTGATTTTCCATAGTTTGCAAGCTGCTGATGTGGAGAAGTGACCTCTGTATATTCTCCCCTCCTGAAGGGAGCATTAAGAAATTACTTTAGTCCTAATTTTGAAAAAAAAAAAAGTTAAAAAAATCAAAAAACAAAGTCTAGTCTCAGAGAGGGGCCAGAGTCTGGCTGATGGCTAGGCATGAGCTGTCTAAAAATAGTGAAGCTGATTAATGAATGTCTAAAACAGAGAGCAAACTGGAGGATGAAGCCAGACAGCCAACATGTGCTTCTTGGGGACTTTGCGCTCCTTCAGGGAATTGCTCAAAACAAGGTTACCCAAGAGCTTGGCCAGCGCACCCACCACTCCGCTGAGCTGGAGAGGAGGCACTTCTTGGTAACGTCTGGCTGATGGTGGTGGGGGTATGGAGGGCCGGCCTCCAACGCCCTTGGCCTTCTCTCCCTAGCCCAGTCTTGTCTGGTCAGTGCCCAGCAGCACCTGCCCCCTCCTACCAAGCCTTCTCTAGGGTCAGGGTGGGGTCACTCAGCATCCAGCCAGGAGCCAGGTGTAGACTCTGCATCCAATGTGCTTGCTCTGTGACGTTGGGGTTTTCACCCACCCTCTCTGGGCTTTAGTTTCTCCATCTCCTGGAAACCTGCCCTGTGCTTGGTTAGCCTAGATCTCTGGCATGAGTGGAATGTCAGAATAATGCTTCTGCTTATTGAGGAATGCTTACTGACTGGCATGCCATTTAATCTTCCCATCAAGCCTATGGGTCCGTATTAGCTTCAGTTTACAGGTAGGAGAACGGAGGCACTCTGATGTTGAGGGCTTACCCAAGGCCATGAGGCTCACACATGGAGAATGTGACTGGAATTCAGAGTCCATGTGTCTAACCACTACCCACACTGCCCACATGTGTCCCTCCAGCTACCCTGCAGATAGATGGTATCCATACCCCCATTTTACAGGTGGGATGGCAGATGTCTAGCTGGCAGAGAGAAATAGTTGGCAAGATGGGTAGGGATCTAGATCCTAGGGCCAGGCCTGGGCTCTGCATCCAACATGCTCTGTGACCTCAGGATTGTCACCCACCCTCTCTGGGCTCTAGCTTCTCCATCTGTAAAAAGCAGTGTCATCTTTACCCTGCCTCATTCCAGCCCTGTGCTGGGCCTCTGTGTGCCAGCCCTGTGGAACCCTCCCATAGCACTCAGAGGCAGAGAACCCAGGAGCTCTTCCCAGGCCACCCAGAGGGTTCCATGAAGAGATGGAGCCAGAATTTGGACCCAAGTCTCTTTGGTTCCAAAGTCTCTCAGTGTCTCTCTATTTACAATGTGAAGGGAAAGCAAGCAGTGCCTTCTCCCAGGGGAAGGTGGCTGGGTACTAAAATCAGCCTCAGGGATTTCTCTGGGGGGCGGTAGGGTGTGCAGATGCCAGCAATGTCCCCTTGTGGTCCTGTCCCTCAGCAAATGCTAAGAGAAGGTCTTTATGGATGACAGCAGAGAGGGGAGGGGTGAGGACAGCAGACCACAGACAGACAGACTGTGGCCACCAAACTGAGGGAGGAGGACAGCAGTCTCACCTGGTGCCCACTGGGCTCTGCTGTCCCCGTCCTCACCTCCTGGCTGACATGAGCTGGATCAACCAGGCCGTGCAGGCCTCCAGGTCCCCTGCAGCCACCACGAGGTTTAAAGTCCCCCTTCCCTCCTGGGTGATAGATGTCGCTTTCTGCCCAGCACCTAATCCCCACCCTCTGATTTTCTACTTTGAAGCTCCTTCAACTGCACAGAGAATTCACTCCGTCTCTTGAGGACACTAAAACCTGGAACAAACAGTCTCTGATAACAAATGCCTTTTTTTTGGCGGGGATCAAAAGCTCCCCAGGCACTTTCAAAGCGAGCCAGGGCGCTTTGACGACCCTGCACGGGCCGGAATGCTGACTGGCTCAGGAGAGAGGGAGCTGGGAGACCTCAGCTCTGGGGTTTCTGGGCCCTTCCTGGACGAGGCAAGTACTCTGCTGAGCAGAGGGCAGCAGAGTGGAAAGAGGTCGAATTCCAGGCCCCCTGGGGCAGAGTGGCAGGAACATGCCCCTTGCCTCCCCCCAGCGGAGTTCCTCCAGGAGGCAGCTGGGCCCAGGCTGGGGTGGCTCCACCTGAACAAAGGTGGCAGCCTTTGACATTGATGGGAACATCTGGATGGTAGTAGTTGACCTCCTGGGCAGTTCCCAGGCTTGGAGGAATCTCTGAAGGCTGAGTGTTACCATGGTCACGGGCCCGAGATGGGGGCTTCCAAACAAGATGAATCCCCCCTTCCTCCTGACAGGTCCTCAGCAGGCACAAAGTAAGGTGCTCCACCAGCTGCCACCAGCGTGGTCTGGTTCCACGTCCAGCATGTACCTGCATGTCTCATTCCTCCCCAGACCGCTGGGCTCCCCGTGGAGGGGCTGTGCATGGGACAATACACCTCTACCCAGAACACCCTTCCTTTGTCCACTTCGGAAATCACTCCTTGCCTGTGATGTGGTGGGTATAGGCACGAACTCTGGAGCTTGGCAGCCTGGGGGTTTACATTTGTGATCCTCAGACAAAGTGACTCTGGGTCATGCAGGGTTACACCTCCAACCTCAGTCACCAGATCAGCTGAACGGGGGTGTTCAGGTAGTGCACCCTTACACTGGGTTGTCATAAGGGTTCAGAGAGACAGTGCTTTCTCAGCACACTGCTGGGACTTACACAGTGCTCGGTACGTGTTACCTGATAGTGGGAACAGCAGACATCACCGAAGGAGCAGCTGCATTCTGCTGAGTGTCCAGCATTTGGTCGGGAAGCCAGAGAAAATGTTAGCAGCTCCAGCCTTGCACCCTCCTCCTTCTCTCTCAGCTTCCCCAGAATCTTGAAAACAAAGTGTCCCTTTCTTTGGCTAGAGAGCCAGTCGCTCTGGGCCTCACCGGGGCAGCCAGCCCCCAGACTCCTCAGCGGGAGTCCCCCTGGTAGACAAGGCCTCAATGTGACCTTTCACCTCTTGGCCTCTGGGTGAAGGACCATTAACCAAACTGCCGTCCCCAGTCTTTTGTGGAAGGGAGGCCTTTGTCCAGCAGCCCCTCTGAAAAGAAAACATGTGGAGTGATGGCTTCTATCTCCAGACTGCCTGTGGGCATTGCGCCGCCATCTTTGTTTGCCTAGCTTTATCATTTATAAAATTCTTTCATGTGAGCGATCGCATTGGGTGTTCAGAGAGGTTATGTGTCTTGCCCAAGATCACCCAGAGTAAGTGGCCAAGACAGGACTGGTTCCTGGTCTTCTGGTTTTCTAACTCGTCTCCATCAATTCCACCAGTTTTCCAGGTGAGAGGCCATAGGGCTCGGGATGATTTGGAAGGAGAGTTTAGATTTTCCTCCACATTTTTAAAAAAGATTTTATTTATTTATTTTTAGAGAGAGGGGAAGGGAAGGAAAAAGAGAGAGAGAGAAACATCAATATGTGGTTGCCTCTCACATGCCCCTCGCTGGGGACCTGGCCCACAACCCAGGCGTGTGCCCTGACTGGGAATCAACCAGCGACCCTTTGGTTCACAGGCTGGCACTCAATCCACTGAGCCACACCAGCCAGGGCTCCCCCACATCTTTTACTAGATAGGATTTCTAGATAAAGCCAAAGGGAAGAAAGAGCTACTATTTGTATTTATTGAACTCCTTCTTCTTCTGCCAGACACTTTATATAGGTTATCACATTGGTTCCAACTTACTCCTGTTGGGAAATAGTTGAGAAGGAGGTTTCTACTGTTTGCAGAGGAAGAAATGAATATCAAGAGGCCACGGAATCTATCCAAGGTCACAGAGCTGCTGAGAGGGGGAGCAGTGATTTGTACCTCGAGCTCCCCGACATTCCTGTGCACTGGATTGCAGTGGGCTCTCGCATGCGCAGCACCTAGGAACAACTTGATGTGGGCCTGGGCTCATACCGTTTTTCCAGCGGCAAGGTGAACACGGGGATGTGGGCAGTTGAATATGGGCTTGGGGAGAGCTCAGGCTTTGGAACCCAGCAGATTCAGATCCTGGTTCTGTGGCTCCACAGCTGTGAGCCTTGAGCAAACCATCAGACATCATCTGCTGAATGGGAGAAGTGTTCCCTGGCTTGCAGGGTTGCTAATCATGTATACCAACTGTGTTCAAGGATGGTAGCCCTGTTTTGCCTGGGAGAGTGAAAGAGACAGCAAAATGAACCGGGGCTCAGGAAACCACTTTGCTTTTTCTCTCCTCCCTTCCCTCCACATTTCTCACCCACTCCGTGTGCTATAGATGAAGCAAACTACCCCATGGGTCTTCAGTAACATGCTCCGCTGTGCACGGATGGTAGCAAGGGTGTTATTCTGAGTTACAGACAAGCCACTATCGACACAGGGACATGAGGTCTAAGGAAGGGGTGCATGCCCCTCTCCTGGTCACCAGGAGAACATGCAACTCCAAAGGCTAGGAAGAGTCTAGGAATGAACGTTTGTGAATATGAATGAGTGATGTAGGACACCCAGCATCAGCACAGACATAATTCAATCCAATAAATATGTAACGGTCCCTAATTCTGAGCCAGGGAATTCCAACCGTATCAGTTAGAAATAGGTTCAGTTGCAAGTAAAGAGACCTCAAGTAGCAGTAGCTTAAACAAGATACCATTTATTTCCTCTCACATAAAAGCCCAGAGGCAGATGGTCCAGGCTTGATCTGGGGGCTCTGCTCTAGGAAGCCTGTTCTCCATTCCCAATGTCACCTGGTGGTCTGAGTTGGCAGCTCCAGCCATCATGTCTGTGAGCGGCAGAAAAATGGATGAGATGAAGAAGAAAGGCCGAGTGTACACCAGCATTCTCTTAGTGATGATACTTCTGCCTAGAGGCCATAGGCCACGTTTGGTCACATGACCACCCTTAGCAGCAAGGGGACGTTGGGTGGCCACAAGCCCAGCCGAAGATTGGGATATTTATTACTATGGAAAAAGGTGGCCATTGGCATTACACTGCACTGATGTATTTAAGCTTTTATTACAGATTAGGCACTATATTTTACCTTCTTTGTCTCAACAGCTTGGCCGTTGGATTCATTTCATCCTCTTTCTATAAATGAGAAAACCGATCATCAGAGAGATTAACTAACAAGTTCTAGGTCACCGAGAAAGGAAATTATAAAGCTGGGCTTCAAGAAAAGGCCAGTCTGGCTCCCTAACCTGTGCTGCTACCTTTTTCATAAGACTGGTGCTAGGGGTTGAAGATGCTCCAGATGACAGGACAGCTTCTCTCCCCAGCATTATTTAAGGAATAATACCACTGCTATTTTGCAGCTTTTCAAAATGAAAGGAGGTGACTAATAAAGATTTCAGATGCTATGATGGGTTAGCTATGTTCCGCCCAAATTTATATGTTGATGTCCTAACCCCTGGTACTTTAGAATGTGACCTTGTTTGACAATAGGGTCGTGCAGATGTGACTAGTTAAGTTGGGATGATGTCATACTGGGTTAAGATAGGCCTCTTAGTTTTATATGACTGGTGTCCTTAAAAGAAGATGGCCGTGTGAAGACACAGAGATACAGGGAGAACACCATGTGAGGATAAAGGCAGAGATCAGGGTGATGCTACAGAAGCCAAGGAGTGCCAAAGGTTGCCAGCCAATCACCAGAACAGGGGAGACATGGAATAGATTTCTTCATGAAAGCAACCAGCCATGTCACCACCTTGACCTTGGATTTCTGGTCTCCAGAACAATACATTATTTGTGTGCAAGCCATCCAGTCTATGGCAATTTGTTATGGCAGCCCTAGCAAATGAATACAGATGCAGTGTTTTATCTACTGCTTCATCATGGAGATTATTTCAGATACCTGTGAAAGTGTGTCAGATTCAGAAAGGGGGTACTTTGATTTTTCCTATAAAGAGACCAGGCCCTTTCCTGTGGGCTGTCCCCAGGTCTTACCTAGGGCCATCAAGTTCCACACAACTTTTTGTGAATCCTTTCGAATGTTCCAGTCACTGAGCTACATGCAGAGCCCACAGAAACCCGACTAAGAAGAAATCAGGGTGCTATACTTAACACAAAGGAAAGCCTGGGTCTTGGCACTGGTTCCTCTCTATTTTAAGCTCAGACATTCCTGGCCGCTGGCTCCCTCATTGCCTTGGCATTGGGTAGGGTGAGAAGGACAGGCCCCAGTTAGTTCAGCTCCTCTGCCAGATGAGATCCATGAGCCCAGTGGAGGCTGGAGGGCAAAGACCAAATCCTCTCCTGGTGGGTGGGCGGTGAGCCGAGTTGTCTCGGTATTTGAGTTGCTTCATCTGTGGCTACTTATCACATGGGGTTAGAGTGTTGCACACTCAAGAAGCCAGTGTCCCGATGTGCTGGGGGCTGGTTGGAGCGCCCTGCCTGTGAGTGCAGCCAGCACTCCTGCCCCGGGTGGCTGTTTTCCAGGCAAGTCTGTGCGCTGCTGTAGCACTTGTTTGCTTCGCATTTCAGCTCTGTCCCATCGCCCCCGACTCTATCACACGGCCTGGGGGTTGGGGCGTGTGGGCTGGAAGGACATGGATTAGATTTCCTCTTCGTAAGAATAGCTAGCACTCCTGCAACTCAACAACAACAAAACCAAACAGACAACCAGCTTAGAAAACAGGCAAAAGACCTGAAGAGATTTTCCCCAAAGAAGATACGAATCATTAGGAAAATGCAAATCAAAACCAAAATAAGACACCTTATCACACCAATTAGGACGGCTATTACAGAAGACAACAGATGTTGATGAGGAGGTTGAGAAATTGGGACTTCTGTGCATTGCTCGTGGGAATGTAAAACGGTGCGGCCACTCTGGGAAAGCAGTATGGTGGTTCCTCAAAATATTAAACATGGAATGACCACATGGTTCAGTAGTTCCATTTCTAGGTATGTACCCAGAATAATTAAAAGCAGATTCAAACAGATATTTGCACCTGTGTTTATAGCAGCGTAAGTCACCATAGCCGAAAGGTGAAAACAGCCCAGATGGATAGATGTGCTATGTGCATCCAGTGGAATACTATTCAGCCTGAACAGGAATAAAACTGACCCATGCTGCAGCATGGATGCACCTCAAATACATTATGTTAAATGCCATAAACCAGACACAAAGGACAAATACAGGCTGTGGCAACAGTAGGTTTACAGTTGTGAGTACACAAAACAGAGCTTATCCTTGGATTTATTAATTCTTGTATTATTTCCCATACGAATGACTGTAAACCTACTTTGCCACACCCTGTACTGCGTGATCCCACTCCTGTGAGGTCTCGAGAGCAGTCAGATTTGTAGAGGACAGAAAGTAGCCCGGTGGTAACCAGGGTCTGGGGGAGGGGAATGCAAGCTCAGGTCTCACGGGGACAGGGTTTCAGCTCGGGGTGAGGAAAAGGCCCTGGAAATGGGAAACAGCAGAACAGCAGTGTGGGTGCGCAGAGTGCCGCTGAGCTGTGCCCTTGAAAATGGCCATGCTGATAAATGTTAGGTGTGTCACCACAAAGAAGAAAGAATGGTCAGCAATAACATCTGCTGTTTGTTGAAACCTCATGACATGGCCGTCCCTGGACAGAGCACCTTACATGCCTTGCCTCCCCGAGGCAATTACTGTTATTGGCCTCGTTATAAGCCTCCTGCGAGCTGAGGCTTAGAGAGGTTCAGTCACTCACCCAGGAACACGTGGCTACCAGTGAGGAGCAGATTTGAACCCAGGCCTTAGATCCTACTCGCCTCGGCTTTGTCAGACATGCCTTGGGCATGGTAGCCACCTGTTTGCTTCTGACCACTCCTGAGTGAGGGACAGACCCCACCAAGAGTTCACCAGAGTTCACCGGAATGTGGCCGAATCAACACTGCCTGTATAGGAGGCGCTCAGAGGTGTCAGAGTTAACTTTCAAAAAAGTAAAAACGTGACTCAGACTTAATATAGTGAGCATGGGTGCAGGACCTGGACTAGGGTGGGGCAAAGGCCGCTCCCTCGCAGCCCCGCCCACTGCCCCTTAGTCTCAGCCTTGAGTGCGTCAAAGGTGCACTTAATTCCTGAGCGAGGGGACCCGCAGGATGGTGACATACAGGAGATGTCATCACTGAAGGAAAAGCTGCTGGAAGTGACTTGGCCCAGTTGAATTCAAGGCTGGTTGTTGTCCGATGGAGCAATGCAACCGTCCCCTTTGTGGCTATCTTTTCTACCAGACAGGAGCCCTTGACATCTCTACAGAGCAAACATCCTTGGCCGCTTACTAATGTCCTGTAAGTCAGCAACTCGAGTCTGGGCCTTAATCAATAAGAAATAAGAAATCAAAAGAACTTCCTATCAAATGACCCTCTGGTATTGCTCATGTCCCACCTTCGGGGCCCAGCACTGTGCCCCAGCCCCTGGGACATCAGCTCTGTCCCTCATGGGGAATTGCCTGAGGTGGAAGGAACTGCCTCCCCCAAGGTTACACCCTCCCATGGCTGCCCTGGGAAGTCTTGACCAGGTGTTCCAAAGCCTGGCCTGCTTGCCTCCAGCTGGGACAACATTGAGGACCACCCCAGCTCCAGAGCTTTCTGTGGGAAGGGCTGAGGCCTCCCAGGCGACCCCTCTGCGGGTCAGTTTCTCTCTTGCCCAATTCTTCCTTCCTTAGCACCTCACAGGTATACCCCCTCCCATGAACTTCCCACACATGCCTGGTCTGGGATGGAATGGCTTGTCCAACAGGGCTCCAGTGTGACCTTGAAAAGACATGAAGCAATCTCGTCTTATTTCCAAGTTTTGGGGGACTTCTTCTTAACAGAAGTTAGTAAAAAAAAAAAAAATCTGTGGAATGAACACGAGCGTGGGTGAAAAAGGCTCAGTGGAAACCCTCCCCCACACCTGGAAAAACAACTCCTGGTCCCAGAATTAGCCTCTGGGCCAGAGGCGTTGGGAATTCTAAGGAGTGGTTCCCTGGCAAAGGTGAGAGATTTGACTGGTCAGCAGCTGGTGCCTGAGATCAAAGGGGATTCTCCACCTCCAGGGACGAGTGGGAGAAAGCACACGCTTAAATTCTCAGGGGGTTGTTTTTAGTTGAACAAAACAGCCTGATTTGGCGGAGGGAGGGGGGAGGGGGGAGGGGGCGGCGGCTGCGGCGGCAGGAAGACAGGGCCTGAGTGCAAAGCCCGTGCCCCCCACACACAGAGCCCACCGCCTTCGCCCAGAGCCAAGTCAAGCTCACAGGGAATCGGAAGACTTCAGCTCCTGCCTCTGCCTTTTCCTTTCTGAGGCAAAAATAAGGTTCGGGAAGGTGCAACCCTAAAATAGACCTTTCATAAAAGATTCATTCCTGAACAAGAATGTCACGAAAGCATGAAAAGTGCACTGGGCTCCAATCTGAATTCTGCTTGAAGTATTTGGTGGTAATTATTTTTAAAATTCTCCCACAAAAGGTACTTTTCAACTACAGGAGAGCAAGAAAGATCAGTTGGGACTGGGGCCAGGTAATTTCTTCATTGGTGGGGGGGAAAAAAAACTAGCTTCACGTTTTAGGTACTGATCTAAGGCATGTTGGAGAATAAGGATGAGTATTAAACAGGTTTCATTAAAAAAAAACAAAAAAAAAAAACCTAGAGCCACAGCAGAAAAATGCCTGAAAAGCAGAGGCTCAGACGAGATGTAAATTACCTCCAGGAAAAGCCTAATGAGCCATTATTAAGCACCCAGTCATTGTTAAGGACTCGCACCCACGGTGTTAGAGCTGCTCTGCGGGAGAGTAGCAGTGAGACCCAGGGTCTGTCTGCAGAGGCATCTGCATTTGGGAACTGGCTGCTTTGGGGACCCCTTCTTGGAACAGATGGACTAGCTTTCCATCCATGCTGCGTCCACCTGCCAACAAATTCAAGTTGACAAAAGCCACCATTTCCGGGCAGCCTTTCCACCTCTGTTCTGTTTTCTCACCAGGCTGACTGGCAGGAGGGGTGGGGTGGCATGGCCTCTCTTTCCTTTTCCTTGGGGAACTGGCATCTATAGCATGATTGAAAATTCTGGGCTCATTACGGTTTTCTGCAGAGCGGCCTCTCGGTTTCCTCCCTTGCCTCCATGGGGGGCTGCTTGGAGTCTACCCCACTGGTGTCTTTGTCCCAGGTTGGTTCCTTGTGGCCCATTTCGAGCTGTTTGATTTCCAGTGAGTCCAAGTGCCAACCCCTCTGTACCAGGGCAGCGAGTCAGACCCCCACACGCTGAAGGGGTGATGGCCCTGAGAGTTCACAATAGCCACTGGGCTTCAGTTCTGATCCCTTCTGGATGACGACATGAATTGCTGCCTCGCCCACAGGGTGTTCTCTGGACGGTTTGGGAGGAGGTGCAAGAACCTGGGAAGTCACTGAGGCTTGGCTCCAGTGATTCTTTTCAAGAAGAAAGAGACAGTGTTGGGGACCACCCTGGTAGAGGCAGAGCCTATGGGAGCAAGCACAGGGGTCCCTGGTGCAGGTGGGGCAAGGAGGGGTGGCTGGGGCCGGGGCTGGGGCAAGTGTCTCCTCAAGGACAGGCTCTGGGCCCACCTAAGGGATAGTGCCACTGCCAGACCCAGGGACACAAAGAAGGGGCAAATTGAGAGCAGGGTAGGAGTCAGGCATGGTACCCACGCCCCTGCAGCAGTGGAGGTTGGGGGTTTGGGGGGAGATCAGGGCCTTGCTTTCAGCACAGTCGGGACATAGCTGGACAGGGGTCTCTCTGCCCCCCACTTCATGTCTCCTTCTGGAAAGAGGGTTTCAGACAATGAAGAATCACTTTAGCTGGTGGGGCTGCACTCCTAGCAGGAGCTTACCTGGAACCCCAAGCTGTCAGCTAGGGCCACCAGCTCATGCTGACTGGCCCAGGACTTCTGGATTTTAGCCTCCCAGGGACCTCTTCAGTCCTGGGCAAACCTGGGCATTTGCCTCCCCTATAACAACCCCCACCCCCACCCCGGTCCCATGAAGGAGCAGCAGGGGCTTCTAGAAATGCAAGTTACCTTTGCAATATCTAGAATAAGATAAGGTGGGCATTTCATAGTAGGATCCAGCCCACCATTTCCTCACTGTTCCTATTTAAAAAAAAAAGAGAGAGAGAGGGAGGGGGGAGAAAAGAAAAAGAAAAATTCCTGATTGGTGTTTGGAGGCCAGTGCTCAGTCTTACCTGCTTTTAATACCTGCAGCACTTGTTGGGCAGTAATAACAATCCCTATTAGTCCTGGGCCAGCCCCTGTTGCGGGGGCCTTTTCTACATGCTCACAGTTAATTTCCAGAACAACCCATGAGAGGAACACAGTGGTCACCCTCCCTTTTCATCTGGGAACACCGAAGCTCAGGAAGGTGGAGACATTTGCTCTGGGAGCAAGTGGCAGAGTCTCCCGTGGAGGTGTGGACCAGAGGCTGAGGTTGGGAGGGGGCGGCTGTGCGGGCCCCAGAGCATGTGGTACGATGGCAGTGCAGTGTGACGAACACGGTCACCATGTGGGGAGGTGTCAGAGCAGGGGTACGACGGTGTCACTTATTTAACAAATACTTACAGAGTGTTTCCCCTGCCGGGCAGCATTTTAAGTTCATTAACAGTTATAAACTCATTGGACCCTCACAGTCACCCTTTCATGTGGCTCCTCTCAATGCCGTAAACCAGGGGTTCTCAAAAAGAGGCAGTTTTGCTTCCCCAGGGGACATTTGGTAAAGTCTGGGACACATTTTGGTGTTGTCACAGCTGCAAGGGGAGGGGTGCTGGTGGCATCTAGTGGACAGAGGTCAGGGATGACGGTGAACATCCTACAGTGCACAGGACAGGCCCCCAATGTCAATGGTGCCGAGGTCGAGAAACGCTGCCGTGAGTGATGGGAATGGCGGGGCCCTGGGAGGCATGACCTGGCAACAGGGGTCTCCATTGCCCCCACCCAGCCCCTGTCCAAAATCAGGCTAGAGCAGTTTGTGCTCAGGTTGGCTTCCCGCGGTCTTTTCACCCCAGAGTCTTGGATCCACTTCTTATTCACTGTTCGAGCAGCTGCAGTCCTCCGGCCACGCCGCCCGCTTTGTTCTGGTTTGTTTCGACAGAGAGCTGGATTTTACAGTTATTGCCCTTGAAAGCCCCGTAAATGGCATTCGCAGCCATTAGCAGGGCCGGGGGTTGCCAGATCAGTAGGTTTAACTTTGCAGGATGACTAACACTCAAATGCCCTCTAGGGGTTCATCCAGCTGCTCTGTTGCCCAAGCCTCTGCCAAGCTGTTGGCCAAGGACAAAACCAGAGTTCAAAAAGGAGTGAGGTCATTCCTGGGGAACACCTCCGAGCTTGTGCTGGCTGGCGTCTCGCTGCAGGTCGCCACCTGCTCGGAGTGGGTGGAGTTGGGTAATTTGGCAGCTCAGGGACCCCAGGCTCCATCCTTTACCCCGTTATGTGCTGCTATTTTTAAGTCCTGGGGATTTGAACCTGCTGGGGTGGAAACCCAGACTTTGTCCTAGGGGGTCCGGAAGCTTGGCTGCCTTCTCCTGGGAGGGGTTTCACCGGTCCCACCATCTCTCCTGGCTGCACAATAGGATTTTCCCAAGACCAGTATCATAAACTGCAGGTCCCAGTGCAGAGTGAGAGGGTGGTGTCCCTTGTTTGAAAAGGTATTAAGAATTTCAAGACAGTGATAGCAAGATCATTAAACCATGCACAGGGTACAAGGCATGTACAAAGGTGCACACCCATGAAGCCAGCCCTGCTCCCAAGTCATTTTGCAGTCCATGACCAGATGCCCCTTAGGTCCTGGATTGCCTGGAACTGTCCTGCTGTTCTCCCAGTGTGACTAAGTTCCCCTTTCACACTCAACACTATCCTGATTTGGACAGCAAATTATATAGTCACCTTATAACTGATTATATGACCACCTGCCAGATCACCATTCTCTCATCCTTTTTATGTCCTGTATTGTCACACAAAGCCTAGCCAAAGGGTAATGTTATTTTGGTGACAAAGTGATAATGACCCTTTGTGTTGACTGTCGTGGTTTACTAAGCACATGCTCATAAGCTAACGTCACTTCATCTTCATAATGAGATCTGTAGAACGGGATTGCGTATGTTTGCAGGGAAACTAAGTGAGGCTTAAGAGGGTAAATGCTCCTCTCGTGGGTGCCCACATGGCCAGTAAGTAGCAGAGCTAAGTTCCAAGCCAGGATAGTGTGATTTCCAGTTAGGGTGACCAGTCGTCCCGGTTTGCCTGGGACTGTGGGTTGTTTGGGCATGGGGTTTCCAGTTTTAAAACTGGGAAGGTCCTGGGCAAACCAGGAGAAATTGGCCATCATATTCACAGTCCACCATCTCGTGTAGCTTTCCTGAATATTTTTTGAATGAATAACTTTATATTAAATATCTTATGACAATCTGTTCCGGGGTTGGACTTCCCCTCAATACTAAAGAGAATTTTTGCCATGACTGATGGTTGGATAGGAAGAGAAGATGTTGAAATCAAGAATGGTTCCTAGGTCACATTTTATTGTGTATCCTCACAGACTTTCGTATGTACATGCATATAAAATACATTTTTGGCCCTGGAGGGTTTAGCTCACTGGATTGAGTGAGGGCTGCAAACCAAAGGGTCACCAGTTCAATTCCCAGTCAGGGCACATGCCTGGGTTTCGGGCCAGGTCCCCAGTGGGGGCCATGTGAGAAGTAACTTACACATTGATGTTTCTCTCCCTCTCTTTCTCCCTCCCTTCCCCTCTCTCTAAAAATAAATAAATAAAACCTTAAAAAATATACATTTTTGAAACGCTATTTCAGGTGATTTTACTTTTCATTTATAGCAGGGGTCAGTGAAAACTTTTTCTGTAAAAGTCCCCGACAGTAACTATATTTTGCTTTGCACACTATGTGGTTCCTGTTGCAACTACTCAACTCTGCTGTGACCACGTCTGTGCTCCAATAAAACTTTATTTACAAAAACAGGCCACAGGCCAGGTTTGGCTCACGATCCATAGCTTGCTGATCCTTGATCTGTGACATAAACATCTTTCCATGCCCGCTCTTAAAAGATAATTCTCAAAAGGGGAGAAGTGTGACAGTCAAGCAAGGGTAACATGGGCACGTTGAAGGTTGTCCTAACTCATAAGTGAGGCTGTTGCAATCTGTTCAAAGGAGAATCTGAAAACAGACACATAAACAGGTGATCAGAGATGCTGAAGAATGTGTTAATAGATGCAAATGAGTTATGACCTTTATGGCAATACAGTGTTATCTGTGGTTTAAAGCACTGGCCTTGAGGCAGACAAATTGGGGCTTCCGGCCTGGCTCTGCCCCTTGCTGGTGGCACTACCTTGGGCAGGTTATTTCACCTCAGTGTGTCTCAGTGTCCTCCCGTCCAAGATGGAGATGATAACAGTGGCAGCCATGTCATAGCTGTTGTTTGGACCACCTGAGGTCACCCATGTAAAGCCTTTAGACCCATGCCAGACGAGAGACCCCCTCAATAAATGTTAGCTCTTATAAGGTGTGATCACTCAAACATCTTGTTCCATTTCCAACCCTGATGCAAATCAGTCCCCACATTCTCTCTCCTGGGCCTCCTCTTCCTGAGAGCCTTCCAGGTGTTTGCCTCCCAACTTCCGGACCTGGCCGTGACTTCTTAACTTTCCGTTTATCACACGGTTCTGCCGATGGTTATGCCTTTCTGCCTTTACACGTGGCTTGAGTAGTACAGAGCACAACATGGGCCTCAAATGCCTCCTGGCTCTCCTGCCCTGGCACGACCTGTTGTTGGACCTCTAGCCTCCTTTGTGTCCAGCATGAGGGACAAAATTTTTGACAGCTGGTAGGTTCATGTGGCTTGGGACAGGGGTGAGGGAGCTGGTTGGTTATCGGGGCATCATCACCTATTGGCTGCATGACCCCATGCAAGCCAGACACCCTCTCTGAGCTTTTCTCTGTTATCCATAAAATGCCAGATAAGAATAGCTCCTAGAGATATTGGGAGTCAAATGCAAAAATAAATGCAAACGTATGTTTATAACTGTCCAGTCATTGGTTAAAATTTGGGCTGAGGTGGGGGTGAGGCAGGTCTCTTCCCAAGAAGACTCGAAGAACCGAAATGTTTCATGGGAGATTTTAGATCACTATTTCTCCCTTCAGTCCAATGTTCTCCTAAACCTTGCTAGAGGGGGTTTCTCAGTGAAAAGAAACAGGTTGTGGGTTCCCTCTGTGTCCCCCCAGTGCCTAGGACCCTGCATGGCCAAAGTAGGGTTCAGTGAGTGGTTCTCATGTGGATGACTATGGCATTGATATTTAGGGATCAGGTAATAATGCTGTTACTTCCTGTCCTGTCTTGAGCGGAGAAAATGGCAGAAGGGAGTCATAGACAAGGGACAGAGCTGGGATGGGGAATAGTGGACACCCACTGGTTTTGATTTCCAGCATCCATTTACCTTCTCCTGATGATGGGAGACCCCACTTTTTCAGGGGAAACATTTGTCTCAGTTCTCAGCCTAGGGGATGAAGTCAACTTTACTACCTGTTCTAGGTGTGGGCATGTGACTCAGGCCTGGCTACTCAGAAAATCATATTCCTCTTGCCACTGGGAGGGGCACATGACCTGATTAGAGCCAGTGGGTCCTGATGAGTCTTTTGCTGGGATTTTTGGTAGACTTTTTTGGAGAGAGCTTTGTTTGACTCAAACCTGGGAGGCTACAGACTTGAAATTTGCCATCGTGTCTCCTCATGAAGCCTGAGAATAAAGCAAATGTGGAGTGGAACAGGGAAACTGAATCCTGATGACATCTTTTGAACTCCTGGATCAAACCATACCTGAAGCTTTCAGTGATCTGAGCCAATACATTCCTTCTTTTGCTTAAGCCTGTGTAAATTGGGTTCTCTATGATCTGAACTGAGAGACTGAGAATGTTGTGATTCATGGACCAGTGAGAGTCCTAGGAGACTGTGGCCAGGGAGATTGTATCTTCAACCCCTTGTACACCTTGTGGACATCCTAGTCTTCATGGGGGAGCCAACTATGACAAGATCTGTGCAGATTCAGGCACTGATCACCTCTTAGACGATTTCAAGGGAAGGGTGAGTCTAGGAGACTGTCAGGCAACTCTTTTGACCCTGAGGTCCCAGAAGTCTACAAAACAGCTCAAAGATAGTAATTTCATACCTCCAATAATGCTGCAAAAAGTCTCATCTGGACATGGGTCAGCTGCCAGCCAAACCTTCAACACCGGCCCTACTTTGGTGTCAAATTGTAATTCTCCGCTTTCATCTTCCCCTGCAGTTCCTTCTGTTTTTCATTTCTCCTGATTTCTTTCTCGGGCCTTTTGATCTGTTTTCTATTGTTATCGTTCAGGCATTTCATGCCCGAACTTTCCAAGTCCGTGTAATCCAACCATAACAACATCTGGGACCTGTGGTCGTGTATTCATGTCAGCTCCTCCTGATGCATCGGGACTGGGTGCTTTGCTGGATTATTCTACACCTTTGTTCCCTGAAGCTGATTCTCCTCCAAGCCTTAGCCCCAGGATTTCCCAGGGAACTTTCCAGGGTGGGCAGGATGCAGGAAGATCTCTGGGGGGGGATTTACTTTGCTATCTTGTCTTACTTCTTTGCCACCACTGTGGTCTTCACACCCCTGTGCCTCTGATGACAGCCTCCTTGGGATCGTGCTTCCAGATCTTGGAAGGTCCCTTCAAGGCACCCAAGCACCTAGCCTCTCTGAATCCCGCTTCTCTGGAGCAACATAGGGATGATGATTTCAAAGTGTAGCTTTGTTGCGAGGACCCCGTTCAGGACAATGATGTACATGAGACAGCAGCACAGCACAGGAAGCACAGCAGTTGTCAGCACACGTCATCAGACCAGTCCCTTGTGACGTGCCACTTAGCCCCAGGACAGCCTGCCCCAGGAGATATTGTCATGGGCGTGTGACAGAGGAATCATCCAGGGAAGTCAATCCCAAGATTTGCCTCTCTTCTCTTCCCCATGCTGCTTGACACACAGCTGAGACATGCTGCCGTCACTTCCAGCAGAGGAATGGCTGTGACTGCTATGTCTCTCCTTCCTCCCCAAGAAGTTGCTGTGGCTTTTTAGACAATGCTGTCACCACCTGGTACTAGGAAACAGCAGCAGTTCACGGAGTCCCAGGACTACGTCTCATACCTGTGATCACTGAAACTCCAACGAGGGGCAGAAACCAAATCCAAAGAAGAGTGAGGCATGCACTTTAGGACGTGGGAAGACCCAGAGGGTGATATGGTGTCCACCCAGGTGGCTCTGAGCTCAGAGGGTGCTTCGAGGCCCTCTGTCCACAGTCCCTGGCCCTGTGTCTCTGTCCTTTCTCCATCCCCTAGAGGTAACAGCAAGGTGACCCTGGCAGTGCCTGATCTATCCCTTGTCCCAGCAGACCCCTGGGGAGGCCTCACTGGCCCTCTTACATCCTGTGCCCATTTGCAGGACAATCAGAGTGGCCAGGCCTGGGTCATAAGTCCACCTTGGTGTGGGGGAAACAGAGTCATGTCCACCTACCCATGCTGACTCAGGCACGGTGGGGACCTGTGAGTGTCCAGGACCTACCTTGTCAGCTTCGGGACTCTGTTTCCTGAACTTGGTTCCAAACTGTGGTACTACTGCCCACTTTGGCCTCATCCCAAGCAATCAATAGTATCTGTGATGCTGCAGGTTTGAGGCAATTATCTGTCTATCTGTCTATCTATCTATCCATCTGTCCATCATGTATATATTTTTCTAACATACGTGAGAATAAATGTGTAACTATGAAAAAATCTGCATTCGTATATTACCTAAAATCATCTCTCTTTCCACCAGTAGTTACATCACACTTTGGGAAACACTGATCTAACTTCACCTGTTTACAGCTGAGGGAACTGGGCCCAGCAAAGAACTGGACTTTACGGGGGCAGATCGATAGTGAAGTGATAGATGCAACAGGAAGCCTGCTTCCAGTTTTGTTTTGTTTTTTACTAGTTCCTTTATTTTTTAACTCTCTAAAGCAAGGTGATGTCACGGCTCTACCCCCGGTAATCCGTGTGCCCTTGGGCAAGTCACTTTTCTGTGTCTCTGTGTTCCCACCTGCAAGAATGCGGGTCAGCAACAGTATTTACTTTATAGAATTGAGTATTGAATGAATTAATACTGAGGAACCATTTAGGGCAGTGCTTGCTACCCAGTGAGTGTTTTTAATATAGATGTATTTGTTGAATAAAGAGGGTTTGGCCTGAAGTCATGGTCAATACAAGCTTGTGGCCCACATTCCAAATTCCCTGGGGGAGGTATTCAGACTGTCCGTCACCGCTGTTTCAGGAACCTCGTTTTCCCCGAGAGGTGGAGCTGAGAAAGTCCCAGGAAAACAATCAGATTGGGTATCACTTTACACAAAATTGACATGCGTAAAAATTTCAGAAATGCTTTCTTCGTTTCTGGTTAATCTTCTAAGCCTCTGTGCATCCCAGACAGCCTGTCAAGACACTCACACCAAACACAACTGGAAATGTTCCGAGGGGCTTCATTTCCAGGACCCCTGAGACGAATCTTTTCTCTGGAAAGGAAAACTGCCCTGGCTTTGTCGGGGCGTAAGCATCGCTGCTCACACAGGGGCCGTGTTCAAAGCAGGGACACTTCGGATGTGCTGAGTGACCAGCCGTAACAGCATGCCTTTCCCAGCGCCTTCTCCTTTCTAGATATTGTAGCCCGAGGAACTTTATCTTTAGTTTAGTTCCAGCGTAAAGCACAGCACTATCTCACTCATGAGGACGTGTCTTCATGAGAAAGCGCTCATCTGTGCTGGGTTGAGTTTTACTTCAAATTAGCAAACACCCTTTTCCTCTTCTATCTCCCCCTCTCCCTAAATCTAAGACTCACAGGTTGGGTGGCAGTTTCGCCCCACCGCCCAGAACGTTAGGCAATATCTGGAGATCTTTTTGGTTGTCACAACTAGGGGGTAGGCACTGGCATCTAGTGGGTAGAAGCCAGGGGTGCTGCTCAACATCCTACAGTGCACAGAACAGCCCCCAACAGCAAAAAAATGAGCTCCCTCCAATGTCGCCAGTGCCCAGGCTGAGACATCCTTCTCTAAATCAATAGCAATGACAGTAACAACGACAAAATGCTGCAACCAAGGAGAAGAGCAAAAAAAGGACTATTTAAAATTGCTTTTCAGTGTCTAAAGGCTCCCAAGAATTTAGGTGGACCCGCTGTTGTATGTGACAATACGCATGCTATTTCAGTCTTTCTTGAAGCAGATTCTTGCTAGTCTATCCTGGGTTAAAATGATTTGATTTACCGTTGGGCTTGAAAGTGTCAAGCACATTTCTTAAGAAAATGTTGTTCATAACAACATCTTCCTGCTGATGAACGCTGGCCTCTTCCCCGTGCAGGTGGGGTTTGTCCATATTCTTGTAGACACAGAAGGCACCAGCCAACCGAGGAAGTCCTAAGAGGCACCATTGTGATTCTGAGCCACCCCAACTGCAAACCCCTTTGAGCGCAGCGCCAGCCTTGGCAAAAACCGACGTCCCCCAAACAAACGCTCTTTGAAAATCCAAAGGCAGCTGCTTGGAAGGGAAGTCCTAGATGGCAGAGAGGAACAGTGGAGCCCTGGCTGGCTTCCCGCCCACTGCGTTTTGATCGGCCAAAGCCCCAGCTCCTCATCCCTTCTGTGCACAGCGGGATGGAAGCCAAGGCTGGGCATCCTGAGTGTGACAAAGTGGCATTTACTCACAGGATGGCACTGTGGAGAGCCTTAGCCCCACCTCCAGCAAACAGCCAGATCTGGAAATGCTCACTGGGGCCAAGGCTGCTGAGTCCAATGCAGCCTCTGTAAGGACTCATCCTAATGAGTCAACCATCAGCTAGCATTGGGTCCCACGAAGGGATGAAACTGTGCCCTTAGGTGTCACTGACAGGCCTGGGGCCAACGAGGGGAGAAAACGGGAGAGAAGGATGCAAGGAGAGAAGAACGGGGCCATGCATGCAGGGCGGTGGAGCGGGCTCAGCTCAGGAGCAGACTCGCTGGGCATATAGGGTTGGTAATGCCCCATGACCAGCTACAGACGGGCGATGGGCAGTGAGGCCAAGCTCCATGGCCTTTGCGGGTTGCATCCCATCTTTGGGAGCTCTGATACATCTCTCTGACCCTCCACCTTCCCTCACCTGGGCCCTGACCTGAGTTCCTCTCCTTGCCCAGCAGCCTTCACTTGCTGTTTGGACCTGGGACAAGATCAATTTTAAGAAGAGGGTCAGGACCCAATCCCTGACCTGGTGGCTCCCAGTGACCAGAGCCGAGGTCTACCTACCTAAGGGCAACAAGGAGTTGGTTCTCTCTGCAGGATGGGGAGGCCATCGAGGGTTTTGCCAGCTGTCCCCGCCATAGGGCAGCCGAGGCCCTGTCTGAGGAGCTGGCTGACTTCCCTAGTGCAGGACAGAAAGCTGCAGGAACCTCTCCCCCAACAGGTCTGGGGCCTGAGTCCCCCGCTCTGAGTCACAGCCACTCCCTTCATTAAAATGCTTCAAAGGGGCTTGAACATATTTTCATCCAACTCGAAAGCATCAAAGAAGCCATATCCACAATCCCACTAATCAATCGTATATGTTATTTACATTTCTCCAATGCCCCTTTCATTTTTCATCTGTAAAAATATACTTCTTTAATGAAGTTGTAATTGGGGAGCATATATATTTTATCCAGCATTATTTCCTGTATATTTTTCCAAGATCCTACCTAGTGCTTGTATTTATTATTTTTGCAACTGCCTAATGTCCCATTGAGTTAATTACACCAAAATTTACTTCCCAATTCCAGTGTAATTTGACATTTCTTTTGCTGTTAGATTCTTGCTATTACAAAGAGGTAATAAACATCTGCATATAACTAACCCCACTTTTTTCTCCGTATTTTGAATTATTTCCGTTGGGTAAATTCCCGGAGTGGGATTACTCGGTCAAAGGAGATGAACGTTTTTATGACTCTTGATATATGTGGCCAAATTATTTCCCAAAATGTTGTATCAATTTTCATAGTCATAAGAAGTATGTGAGCATGTTTTCATGGGGATGGGGGTGAGACTTAAAAATTTCAAAACAGAGTTTCTCAGTTGTTCCTTTTTTTTTTTTTTCCTCCTGCCTATCATGGGGGTTTCTAAACCTGTGGCCATCTCTGGCTACACTTCGAGTGCTTTTCACTTACAGATGCTATTTTAATATCTCCAGTGACTCATGGGAGATATCTTTTATATTCCTCTAGTCTGTTATTAGAAGATCCAAGCACAGGCATGGGGGTGGGGGCGGCGGGGAAGGGTACTCATGTCATAGCTGATGGAACTGCAGTCACTCAGGTTTGACAATGGGTTGTGCGTGGGTGGGACCAAAGGAGAGGACAGGACTCTCAGGTCTCTGGGGTGGAATGTCTGGTTGGTGGTGCTAGGCGCAAAGCTGGGACAGGAGGAGAAGCCCTCCGGGTAGCCGCTGTGGGGCTTCGGCTGTAGTTGTGCGAAGGGGAAACACAACACAGAACGTGGAGTGTGAGCAGGGAATGTTGTGGGTTCAACCCCCTGCTCTGCTGTGGAGAGGTTGTGTGAACTCTGAAAGTTACTTCACAGTTTTGATTCTTAATTTCTTTATGCGAAAAATGGAATGAAAGTAGATGCTTCATGGGGTGCTGTCCATGGGGTGTTAGATGAGATAACGTATGTAAAAGGCTCAGTTTGGTGCCCGTCTCTTCACTGAGCACGTCATCAGTGCCTTGCTCTGAACACCGGTGTGGGTTACTGTTCATGCCTTTTCCAAGGTGCGAAGAATGCTGGGAGAGAATGCTTGTTTGGTTTCAAATTTGGACTTTTATTTTTTGCTGTGTTAGAAACGATGCGTCCCTCACTCATTCATTCTGCTGTAGGCAGACCACCTAAGTGTGAGGGCAAGCTGGCTTTTTACAAGTGAAGTGTCATTTTCAAAGGTCTGAATCAGGTCATACTCTAGAATCACCTGCCAACTCTGCCACCCCCCCACCCCCCCACATCAGCTGATGGATCACTAGTATCTCTATTATTGGAAACTGGATTACCTCCTGTTAACCTAAAAATAAAAGGTCTCTCAAAGTGAGAGGCAATAAGCATTTATTTGAGATCAAAGCATAGCTATGTGGAACACTGATTCAGGTAGAAGCCCAAATAGTGTTCCGATTAGGACACAAAGGCGATGGGTGTTTATGAGAAAGGAAGGGGAACAATGACATCAATAGAAGGAAGGCATTTTTATTGGTGCAGGTAGCATAACATTCCTGAAGGGCAGGGTGGGCAGCCAATCAGAGTACAAATGGGTGGGGGGCGGGAAGGTGGTTCAAATTTTAGCTCTGCCACTCACTGGCCAAGTGACAGTGCCTGATTATTTGGCCTCTGGGAGTGCCAGTTTCCTCCTCTGTAAAATGGGGATGGTAAAGGACTTCCTTCACCGGAACGTCGCAAGCCCCGAATGGCCTACCGCGTCTCTAACATGCAGAGCAGTGCTGGACGTCTGTGTAGTCAGGCACTTTCAAGCTGTGAGCAACATCACTGCCATCTCCGTTAAAGAGGTGGTGGAGAAACAGGGATAAGTTGGGCTTCAAAATATGTTGCTAGTCTTTTGAAATCAATTCCACTCCCTGGTTACATTTGAATTAAGCTAAGAGTAAAATCGTTTGGTATGTGTGAAAACCACCCCCCAGTAGTTGTCAAGGCTGCATCTGCAGGTGTTTACTTTCATCTGCAAAGACCAGTTTAGGATAAAAATGGTAGGTGGGACTTTTCAACGTCCTGCCCTCTAAGTTGGCATGGACTTCCGAGTAAAGAGTTAGGACGGCACCCTGGAACATTCGCTAGAGACTATTTAATAAAGATAATCAGTTGTTAATACCAGCATGAGATTTACGTCGCCACTGATTGTATTTACAAGGACTACTCAGCTGGGTTGCCTCAAAGCTTTCCACATGCTTTGCTGTACCTGGATAGTCAGGTGTCGGGCAAGGAACCCCCACCTGAACTGGTGGGTGGACGGAGGATGGAAATGCACTGCGATATCCAGGGAAACAGTAAGAGATTTGGTCAAAACTACTCTGAAATGTGTGGCTCCCTCCCTGCCACTGTGTGTCCAACCCTGTTTATCCTGAGCTCTCACCCCAGACCCCAGGAAGGACAGATCGGAAGACCCTGGGCCAGCTGGACTTTCAGAGCAGGAGAACTCTCCTTTGGAACTAGACTGGAGTTACCACCATCCACTCCTCCCCTGGATGGGACGGCTATCGGGGGCTTGAAGGTTTTACTGAGGGAAAGACCTCAGCTGAATGTGTGTGCAGCTGCTCTAATGTCATCAACCACATTCCTAATTAATCCCTGGGAATGTCGGGCATTTTTCCTTCTGTCCTTGGCTCGGATGAAGGTGTGGTAACAACTCCTTGCCTCTGACGTTCCTAAACGGGCCCCACGCCTCCTCTGCCAGCACTGCTGTAATTTTATCGAAATGGGACCCATTGCCTTTGATCTCCTCTGGTTCTTAAATCCAGCAGTTGTGTATTCGAACATCAATAGAAATGGGGTTTCAGGCTTCCTCTTTCATTATCTTTCTCAAAGATAAAAAAAGAGCAAAAGGGAAAAATATGTCCTGAGCTTTGTAGATGAGGCAATATTTTTATGGCCATTTCCTTATCTGATGGTATCAGATCAACAAAGTCGTTGTTTAGAAATCTACGTTCTCTTGCATCCCCTCATTTTAAAGGTGGCTTTTCTTCAGAATAAATAAGAGCAGCACACATCACCCTCATCTCCCTCTGCTGCGGATGCTGGGGACCTCCTGCTTTGCTCATTGTTGTGGTGAGGGAAGGTGTGTGTGTGTTCTCAAATGGTGGAGGTCTTAAGGTGAGTCTGAGAGCTTTGCAGATCCAGGGTGAGAGTCATCCTTTCCAATGAACTACCCTATTTTCCAAAAAGGAACTTTGTGTTCTTGGCAGTGTGGGGAGAATAGACTTCTAGATTAGAATAATTAAATATCTGACCCACGACTCCCCAGATGCCTGTGGCTTCTTGGGCTTTGATGTGGGCAGCTTACTGTAGAATGGAAAAGTACAACTTCTTCTCAAGGCCCTCAGCATCTGGGAGTGAAGGAGGCAGACAGTGAGGAACTCCAGGGTCTCTGGCTGGAAAACAAACAGACAGGACCCCGGCCAGGGTATCTGGACAGTGGGAATGTGAGCAAGCACGAATCTTGCAGACGTAACTCCTTCCCTTGGCTGATGTATGGCTCTCACAGTCTAGCCTCTGCCAGCCTCCACAGCCTTGTCTTGACCCCGCTGCCTCTCTCTCTGCCTGCCCTCATGGACCTTTTCCAATCCCTCCTTCTTGTCCTTCTTCTACCCGCCACAAAGCCTTTGAATAGGCCTGTTCTCTACGCCTAGAATGCTTTCACCTCCTCTCTCCTTATATAATTAACCCCTGTTCATTCTTCAGCTCCCTGCCCAACTGTGTATTAGTTAGGGTAGAATGAACTAAGCTGCAGTAACAAATAGCCCTTGAAACCTCGATGGCTTAACACAATAAAAGTCTGCTTTCCACTGCCATCAAAGTGTTTCCTTAGGCTCTCCCTGGTCACTCCTCAAAGCACTCACTCAGGGACCTGGGATCTTCCCCTTGTCTGGCTTTGCCAGCTTGGAATTGGGCAAGTGAGAGTGTAGAAGTTTGCATGTGGGATGCTGGACGGCCAGGCCTAGAAAAGGCTTCCCTCATATCTGCCTTTATTCCATTAGCCCAAACCTAGTCCCATGGGCCCACTCGGATGCAAGGAAGGCTGGGAAATGTAGTCGTCTTATGTAGCAGGCAGGAGAATGAAAGTCTGATCACCCCGTAGCATTGTTTCTACCTCAGGTGTCGTTTCCTCAAGCAAAGCTTCTGTTAACTCCCTCACGGGGTCAAATCTCCCCGTTCACTCAGTTCTCATCTCCTGCACAGTACTTGTTACGACGGCGGTTTCACATTTGTTCATATGACCAGCTATAATCTGTCCCCTCAACTCCACTGTGAGCCCAGTGAGGGCAGGGAACTGTCACCTCTGACCTCAAACATGGCAGGTGGTTACACAAAGTTATATTTTATAGTCAGCCTCCCAAAAAACCTAGTTCTCCCCTGGCACCATATATAGTTATTACAATATTATTGACTACATTTCCTATGGCGTACTCAAGTAATATTTTTTGAGTGAATGAACTAGTCTATCGATAAAGTTCCGAAGCCTCCAAACTCAGAGGCTTCCCTGAGCCAGACCAGAACAGGAGAGGACAGGAAAAACATCTTTCTTTGTTATGAAGCTTGCCATATAAGGGGAAACGTGCATTTTGGATGGCAGGGTTGCTGTGTTAGTTATCGTATTAGTTAATATTCCTAACTGCAAACAACAAAACTCACTTTGGCACAATTAAACCGGAAAGGAATTTACTAAAAATGACTCATAAAAACCAGAGATGCTCTGCAACCTGAAACAATGCCAAAATGGCCATCAGCCCTGCTCCAGGGGCCATGCTGGCCCCTCCTCAGGACAGCGCTGAGCACAGCCCGGGACCCCACTGCAGATACAGCCTGTGCCTCTGGAAGCCAGGTTTTCACACCGCCAGGCTTTGCCGGATGGGTTCTGTGCCATGCCCGATTCTTGGAGTCCCTCCTGAATCCAATCCCCACCAAGACATTGATCACTGGCAGAGCCTGAGTCACATGACCACGCTCTTGCTGCTAGGAAGGATGGGAAAGTAAGTTCCTGGCTTCTACCTTGGAGAAATGCAAACGACTAAGGAGGGAATAACCCAAATATGGGGCATGTGCTCAAAAAGTATGTGGTGGCTAAAGAAGAGGCTACTGTCCGTACAGGAAGCTTCCAGCTTGAGAGGAGCTTGGGATAGGCATGGAGGGATTGAACAGAGACTCCTAGAGTGCCCCACGTACACTAAGGGCATGCCCTAATTTTCATTGTTCTCTTTTTCAAAATTTGATGAAAAACATGGGACCACAGAGCCAGAGGTGGTAAAAATATACTTTTCCAAAATTCACCTCTAAATATCCAGTGTCCCAAACCTTTCACATTTTGTCTCACCAGTTTGCTTTGTTTTTTCCTGTTGAACTTAAAAAACAAAAAAATTCGACAACGATAAAAAGCCCCGAGGAGCAGACGGTGGGATATGGGGAGAGAGGGTATAGAACTCCTGCCCACCCCCTGCCTCCAGGCTTGGATCTCAGATACTCCAACAGAACATAGGCCCCCTGTTTCCAGCGGGCAAGACAACGGTCTGAACCCAGCCTTGGTCGCTGGTGGGGTGCTGGGAGCTGGGAACCCAGCCGCACAAAGCTGCCCCTTCTTCCCCCTGGCAGGACGTGCTTTCCAGGAATGCCATGAATGCTGGCTGCTGTCAGGCCTGAGCGCCTTCCAAAGGACGCTCCGCGAGCAGCGGAGGGGAAATACTGATCCCATCGCATTGACAAAGCCCTGGCAGCAGCGCCAACCTGCAGAAGACAGAGTGTTTCGCAGAGCAGACCCAGAGCTGGGTGTCCCTGAGGGGAGGGAGTCTTAGACTCTGGCTACAGGCTGTTGTAGCAAAGTTACCCTTCAGACAAGATCCCTATGAGAGGGAACAGATCTAGCTGGAACGGGTCAAAGGAAGGTAGTGGGGGCGGGAATGACAGAGGACATACAGCCCAGATGCCCTTAGATAAGCCTCAAAAATCTGGAAGGTTTACAGAAATGACACTCAATTACTTTTAACCCGCATTATTAACATTTCCTTCATCACCTTAAGTCTAGATAGTTAAGAACAAAACAAGCTTCAGTCTGTAGCGCCTGTCAATTTGTATGGTGTAAATTCCCGCCACCCACCCCACCCCCGCCCCGGCAGATTTCACGTTGACTAATGGAAACAGCACTGGGGAGCAAAGGCCCCAGCACACCATCGCAGACTGTTTCCACCTTACGGATGCTGCAGACGTAAATGACCTCGAGAGCACAGATAACAGTCAAACGGAGTCAAAGAATGAGGAGTGATGTGTTGTGAGTTTTACTACCTTTGTTTCCAAATTAATTTATGTAATTATAAGTCCATATAATTCAATTTTAACTATTGGCCTTGTTTCACAAGTGACTTGCAAAATTTCCAAAAATGGAGCCACAAGCACTTTTGAGTGGGTACTGGCCAGTTTCAGCTGGGGAGGCCCTAGCGCTCACTCAGCACGAGACTGGGCACAGGGGAGGAGGCAGCAAACACGTGTTTGCCTAATGAAGGAACGCTTTCAGGATGACTGATCTCTGCCTCTCCGAGGGCCCAGGCCAGTCACTTGCCCTCCTCTGTGTCTCCATCTGAGGCAAGAGGCTATTAATGCCTACTTCATAGAGGTGCTGGGAGAGTTAATTAAGGCTCGCTAAGTGCTTTGAAATCCACGGATGAAAGGCCCAGTGGGGAGAGCTTTATTATTATTCTATGTATCATCTTAAGAAGTGTATGGCCATGATACCCACCTGGTACTTTTCATCTTCAAAGTGCTCTCCAATTAAACGTCACAGCTCCTTGCCCAGTGAGTGAGTGTCCTCTAGAGAGGACACCTTGGCCACTGGCAGTGGGGGTGGGAACCAGCATTCCAGATCTTCTAGCTGCCACCTGCCTCTTGGGCTGTGCCTTCACTTTCCCAGCCCTTGGTCCTCTCCTTTGGGGTGGTGGCCTGCACAGGCCATGACCTTGAACCCCCTTTGCTTCTGTATTAGTGTGCATGATGTGCAGTTCAAGGTTGTCAGTGCTAAGATGCAATATTTTTCACATTTGAACATCCCTGGAATCTGTGTGCATCTTACAACTGATAGAAGGGTTGTAATTCAATTAGAACTGTTTCTTTTTTCCGACTGGTACATAAAATAACAGTGTGTTGTACAACTGCTGTCTTATGTCAACCATTGTGGAAATACAGTATTTGCCACTCATTCTAGAACTTGGAGCTTTCCTGCTAATGTTTTAGAAAAATCTTCTGCCCTTCATTTCCATCACAATGGTAATATATGGTTCCTATATTTCATGTGGAAAATGCAGATAGTTAAATTAAAGGCAACAATAATCCTAAATCTGACTTGTGTGGGCACCCTCTTCATAATGGAATCATTACAGAAATGACACACTTTTTTGACTTTAACCTGCTATAGGAACATAATTCCCATCACTTCCTTAAGTGTAGACAGTCGGAGAGCGATAAATCCAGCCGTGGTAGGCAGCGCTTTCCAGTCTCCGCGGTGTGCGTACTCGGAGATCAATGCCAACAGCATGTTTCTGCATTTCCTTCCAGGATTTTCTTCCTTCATTATTGGGAACTTTTCCCTCCTCTGGTTATAAAAATGATTGATACCTACTGTAGAAAAATCAGACAGTACAAAACCCAGTGTAATATAAACCAGGAGTCACTGATAATCCCATCGCCCTGAGTGACCACTATTAAAATTGTAACAACTTTTACGTTGCTATGTTCTATAAGTAAGCCATGTTCATTATAAACATTAGACAAAAAGAAAAAAATGTATGGCTACCCTTCTGATCAATTTTCTTCTATGATGTATACTTATGCTTGCCTTCATTTCTGTTTGGAAATATCTATAATTACGTTTATATCCGCGTGCACACAAAATTGAAAACATAAACTGTGGAGTTTTTCCCGAGTGCTCAGTTTAACCTGTGTGTTGTTCAGCAGTATTAACCAAAGTTAACCCTATATGTAACTTTTTCCCTGCATCTTCATGTTGTCTACCCTGTGTTGCTGCCTGTATCCAAATTTCCTCTTCTTATCAGAGGCACCAGTCATGGTGGATTAGGACCAACCCTAATGACTTTCTTAAAACTTAATTACCTCTGCACAGACCCTGTCTCCAAACACAGTCACATCCTGAGGTGGCAGGGTACTGCTGGAGGTGACGATCGGCCTGTTCCATCACCTCCTGGGAACAACTCACACAGGATGCGGTAGGCTTCTGTGGCTGGGGTCTCCCACTACCACCCCCCGTCCGTGCACCCTCATACCTGCTGTACTGCAAATAGGATTCAGAGGAGTTCCTAAATAGTACTCCTCGAACCACTGAGATATCTCATGAGTAGATGAAATAAGAAGTAAGACATCTGAAAATGTCCAGGGTCTAGAGCAGGGATCAGCCAACTTTTTTGGTAAAAGATCAGATAGTAAATCTTTTCAGCTGTGTGAGTCATGTGGTCTCTGTCCCAATTACTCAGTTCTGCCATTGTAGTTGGAATGCAGCCGTAGGCAATAAGTAAATAAATGCGCGAGGATGTGTTCCAATAAAACTTTATTTATACAAATAGATAGTGGACCAGATTTGGCTCATGGGCTGTAGTTCACCATCTTTGGCTTGGGCACTGAGCAAATTTTTCCTGAGTGCAGTCAATTGGAAAATAGACTGTAATGGCAAGACAGGGTTCCAGTCCCTGCTCTGCTGCTGGCCAGCTGTGTTACCTTGGATAAGTTACTGACCATCTCTGGAAGAGTTCATTTCCCCCTTCTATAAAATTATGGGATGGATCTGCATCAGAGGTTCCAAACCAGCACTCCAGGGTTGCGTCTGGCCCACAGATGTGTGTTACTTGGCCTGTGTAGTATCCAAAGCATTTTGAATTTGTTTCCAACATTTCAGATAGGAAGATCTCATACAAAAATCCAGATTTTTGGCTACTCTTAAAATATGAGAAAATCTGATGTCCCTGGGCCCACACTTGCTCATGGCAGCCCTTTCCCAGGGCTGAGAGCAAGGTCTGGTAGCTCTGACAGGGTGGGGACCCTGGGAACACAGCAGCCTCCTGCTGGTCCACTGCCACCATTGACGTTATTGCCCAGCACCCAAGCATGTTTATTCATGACCCCTGTAGAAGACTTCTGGTGTCTTTGAACTTAATAATCTGTTTGCTAATTAGTCCAGACCATTATGTCGTTACTGTACCTTCCCCAAAATCCCCAGTCTCTGTTCGAAATCCACACAGGGTCATGGGAGATGGCACTACCCTAGGATGGGCAAATCAGCACATCCTATCCTCTGGCCCCAAACTTGGTCCAGGGCTGGATTCCTCAGTGCGCCAGAGTGATGCTTGGGTGTGGCTGGGATGCTGGGCAGAGGTGTACCCTTTGTTTAAGGCCAGGAAGTGTTGAATGTGAGGCTTTTGGCTGTTGTTGAATTTTTCTTACTCTGAGGTAACCTACCCATCCTCATTGGTTCCTGCCTTAGTCAGTTGGGGCTGCCATCACAAATTACCACAGACTAGATGGCTTCCAAGCAATGGAAATTTGTTCCTCCAAGTTCTGGAGGCTGGGAGCCTGAGATCTGGCGGCCAGCATTATCAGTTCAGGTGATGTCCTCTTCTGTGTTGCTGGCAGCTGACCCCTTGTCTTGGCCTCACAAAAGGGAAAGAGGGCTGGACAGCTTTCTGGGGCCCCTTTTGTAAGAGCACCCATCCCATCCATGAGGGGTCCACTCTCATGACCTAACTGCATCCCAAAGGATGTAACACCATCACATCAGAATTGGAATTTCAACATATGAATTTGGGGTGGACACAGACCTTCCTCCCTTGCCCCTGGGGCAGGGTGACTGGACGACACATGCCCTGCACTGTCTCCCAGGGTTCTTCAGGGGGATTGAGCTCCAGTTGCCCTTGGTGGTCATGTGCTTTATAATCCGCCCTGTAGTACCTACCTGCCTTCCCTTTTCTCTCACTTCACTGCTCTTCTATTAGAGTTTCTTGGAATCACCTCCCAAGTACACCATTTGCACTAGGATTCTGGTCTCAGGGTCTGCTTCTTAGGGCACTCAAACTAAGACAGAAACACATTAGAAGGGCAGAGAGAGTGCATATGAGACAAAAGCAATGCAGTCCTTATGCATTCTGAACGTCTGGATCAAACCACTCCTGAAGCCTATTGCACTTTTTATTATAACAACAAAGAAATTCCCTTGGGGGTTTAGACTGGCTGATAAGAGTTTTGTCATTTATATCCTAAAGCATTATTTCTGCTTCACAAGGATTTATCTACCTATTTATCTAAATGAATGAATTTTTTTGCATTAAATTCTAGGCTAGTTAACTAATGCTTGCAAGCTTCAGGGCCAACAATACTTTTTTCATGTGAAAAATTCTTAGGTTACCTAACTAAAATGACCTTGAGCTTGTTCAGCTGAGATGTTATGTATCTAGAAAGTTCCACAGGAGCTTCTTGGTGGGCATCAGCAACCTTCACTCATATGCTCCGTTTTGAAGATGCACATTTTAATTCATCATCTAATAAATAAAATTCCAGGCAGTTATCAACAGTTGTCATGAAATTTGCTGATTTGGAGACAGTGCTGTGGAAATTGCGTGTGCAGAAACCTCCCAGTGGGCTGTGGGGTGGCCTGTTTAGTGAGGCGGTGCTGGAGGAGCTGGGGAGAATGTTCCTCTGGAGTTCACAGGGGTGTGGAGAGGCTATTCAGCCCAGGTTCCTCTCCCTCCGATTCCCCTGGTGCAGGGTCAGCTAGGGCAGAGAAGAGTGATTCCAACCTGAGTGGTGAGGACCTTAGATCGGCCAGTGCAGCCACCCCCTTTAAAAACCATTGAGTGACCATAGAGGCAAAGGAACTCACCCATATTCACCCCAATCGTCTGTGGCAAGAACTGTAGCTAGAGCTTGATGGGGTCATGGTCTTGACCTTCCCCTGGACCAGCTTCCTCTGGGGAACATGTCCATCTCTCTCTAGAGACCCCCAATTAGGGTCAAAGACAGGTTTTGTGGGGCCTGAAGCTTACAAGATTCTGGGGGTTCCTGTTTAAGAAAAAGAATACAAAATCATTTTAAAAACACGATTTTTATCAGAAATGCTTCCCAACTGCAACCTATTTTCTCCCTCCCACTAGAATATTCTAGAATCCCTACCTGCCAGCACTCAGAGAGACCCACCCAAAGAGAGTGAGAGGCCCTGAAGCTTAAGCTTTATTAGGATTAGGAAGTCCTCCTATTTTCACAAGAGGGGAGATGGGGGTTCTGCATGTGCTTCCAAGCATTCTGGTCCCACTTGGGAAACATTTACCACACAGCTCAGCTCCAGCCAAAGATGAGTCAGAAGGGGAGGCAGCATCCCAGAACCCCTCTCTTGGTTGCCTTGGTTACCTGGAGTCTGTGATTTCATCCTCAAGAGCAGAGCTTCTTACCATGAAGCTTCCAGTTGAGGCACCAAGGACGTGAGCTCAGTGACAAGGTGAATGACACAGGGCCAATGGCACAGAAGACGCATCTGTTGCAAGACCGCAGATGTGGCCCACGTTTCTTCCTGACCATCACGATGTCCTTCTGAAGTCCAGGAGCGATGTAAGGCCTCTCCCTCAGAGGCTTTGTAGCAGCCATGGCCAACCCAGAATCTAACCCCTTGAGGCCAGGGAGGTCTGTCTTTGCTAACGAGCAAGTCTCCAGTGCCCAAAGCAGTGCCTAGCCCATTTTAGGTGGTCGATGGATATTTATTGAATAAATAAATGTATTTCTTGAGCATTCACTATGTGGCGGGAGCCGTGTTGAGAACTTTGTATGTAGTATCTCACTGAATCCTCACAGCATCCCTCCAAAATAGGGGCCGTTATTGACCTTGTACTGAAGGGTGGAAGGCATAGCAATTGTAAGGCCTAGCTAACGTCATGTCACAGAGCTGATCCGTGGCCCGTGGAAGTCCTGGAGTCTGGGACCACACTGTTTCTCAGTGTAGACGTGTGACTGCCAGGGAGGGAGATGACTTTGGATGGTAAAGAATCACAGTCTAAATACTACTGAGTCTCAGTCAGGGGCACTGACTGCTCCTTGCAAATCTCTCTCAACCCTCTAACTCCAAACAAGGAGGAAGGCTCCTCCTGGGGTGAGCGCGGCCTTAACAGCTCTCTAACCTGCGCACCTCTCCCTTCACATTAGCAGAGAGAACAGACTCGGGCTCAGAACCCTCAGCCGAAACAGCGCCCGGGTAGAATCTCCCGTAACGTGGCTTTGTTCCCATTGCGTGTATCTTTGAGCCACCTTCTCTCATGGCAGTGTTGCTTGTTTTCTGTTTCAGGTACTGAGCCCAAGTTTCCTTTTAAAGTACACATTTCAATAACTTTAATAATTGTAATGACAACCACAATAAAAATAAATATTTGAGTAGGATTCTTGAGTGCTCTACACGGCAAAAGTTGTGAAGGTGGTATTTACCAGGATGCCTCTTGAATATGGCTGCCTTGCCTCCTGAGGAGTCCGCAGAAACGGAAGACTTGGAGCGGGATGGCGTGAGACGCGTGATCGCAGGCCAGAGTTAGCTGTTAGTTCTTACCTGGTACAAGGAGGGCCTCTAGAATGCAGGAGAGGGGGTGGCAGGGCCAGGCACTGGGAGGGGGCTGGAGGAAGAGCAGAAGAGGTCAAGAAAGATGAGGTCCATAGGAGAGCAGGGCTGCGGGGATGGAGGATGGGTAAGAGAAGACTGGGGAGCGTTAGGAGCTGCTCTAGAAGGTGCTGCAGGCAAGGCAACCCGGCTCAACGCCAAAGCGGAGCTTCTCAGCCTTTTTTAAGCGTGCCCCAGCAGCCAGGCCTTGTTGGACTTGACCTTGTGTTGTGCATCTTATGAGTGTATTATATTTTCTCTCTCCCCAGTTCTGATACGCAGGCCCACCTCCACCTTTGTGCTTTTTGAGAAGTACTGCCTAAGAATCATAAACAACAAATTCCAACTCTCTCCCTCATCATAGAAACACTTCAGTGGCTAGGGATTCCCCAATCATTTAATTCAATTTCAATTAAAGCAAATTAAGACCGTTTTAACAACTGTCCTTCAATCCAACAGCTTTACTCGGGGGTGTTACCCACTAAACTGTAACGTGGCAGAAAGCACCCGCGTCTCCGCTCATTGTCTCTGGGCACGCATTTGAACTTCGGTTCAATGTGTCGTTGATCAGAAGGGATGAGCTGGCCTGTCTCTAAATCCAGGCTCGGTGAGTCGCTCACAGAAACCTGCACACTGCTGCGGTGAATGCAGGCAGGCCTCGAACACGTGGGCTCAGGGCTTGCTCTTGGGGTGGCCTCGTTTTCAGTTGCATGGTAACACACAAATGTGTAACATGTCATCCTGACACTGTTGTATTGTAGTGTGGGTTTTTCCTGGACTGACCCAGTTTAGGGGTGTTTCTTCTCTCACTTCTGTGTCTGTGATAAACAAATACCGTGATAAGTGTGAATGGTGCCAGGTGGGCCCTGGAGTGCTTGGGGGGAACACCGTGTAGCCTCCGTGAATGTCTGTCCTCTGGGCTGTACCCCTGAAACCAATACAAAGTGCTGTTGAATGCAAACTGTAATCAAAAAATAAAATTAAAAAAAAAAAAAAGGAAACCAAGGTTAGATACTGTGTTTCAACTTGAAAATAAAGTTGAGACTCTTCTGAGTCTTCAGATCAGTTTAATTAAAGAGAGTTTCGAAATGGCAATGTGAGCTGTGGAAAAGTCAAACCGCTGGCAGCCTCTTAGCTGTGTGAATCAGAAGTTTCATGTGGCTGTACCATCGAGATGAAAATAGAGGAATAATTTACACATCGGGTGCCGAGGCCGCTTTCAGAACGGGTCGTCACCAAGAACAGGGGTAAGCAAGCGTGTTTTCTGTAAAGGCCGGATAGTAAATCTTTTTGGTTTTGTGGGACACACAGTCTCTGTCGAGATTACACAACTTCGCCTTGTAGCACAAAAGCAGCTGCAGAAAATGTGTAAAAGAAGGAACATGGCTTTGTTTTAATAAAGCTTTATTTGTGGACCCTGAAGTTTGAATTTCATATGTTTTCCCATATCATGAGATTTTGTGCTTCTTGAGCTTATCTCATAACTACAACCCTCAACTTAGCATTGTTTCCAACAGTGGAAACCGCCTTGTGGTGGTTGGTGAGCTCTGCGAGAGGGGAGAAGAGGTCATCGGCAAGACAGGGCCGGGGTGGGCATGTCTCAAATCCTGGCAAGCTCATACTTATATCAGACAAAAAACTTGAAAACAAAGGCTATATGAGAAGAGACGAAGAAGGACCCAGCAATTGTTTTCTTCAGATAAGCCCCCAGAAGTGGAACAATGTAAAGATACATGCACTTCTCTGTTTACTGCAGCATTATTTACAATAGCCAAGTCATTGAAGCAACCCAGGCATTCATCACTAGGTGAATGGATAAAGAAGTGGGTGTGTGTGTGCACATGCACACAACGCACTGGAATGTGACACAGCCGTAAAAGAACCTTGCCATTTGCAACAACATGGATAGACCTAGAGAGTATTAACGCTAAGTGAAATTAAGTCAGAAAGACAAATACTGTATCGTTTCACTTAGGGGTGGAATCTAAAACACTAAAATGAACAAACTGACCCACAGATACAGAAAAACTGATAATCGCCAGAGGGTTGGGCGGTGGGGTATGGGCACAAAGGCTAAGGGGGTTAGGAGTTACAAACTTGTAAATAAGTCATGGGGATGTAAAGTACAACATAAGGAATATTAGTAAAATCAGTATCACAAAAACTTTGTAGGGTGACAATGGATAGTGGACTTTCTGTGGTGGTCATTTTGTAAGCTATCTAAATGTTAGATCTCACTGTGTTCTACTAATGTTCCACTGAAACTAATACAGTACTGTATGTCAACTGTACTTCAATTCAGAAGAGTTTTACGTTTCAGAATAAAATTAGACCTGAGGAAAAAAAAAAATCCTGGCAAGCTCAATTTCTTGACCTGGGTGGTGGTTACACGGACGTCGAACTTAATCGTTATTCGTTAAACTGTACATTTCTGTCCTGTGCATTTTGTGTGTGCATATACAGTAGTTCACAATGAAAATGTTTGAAAGTGAACGACATAAATTAACATATAAAACATTATGATTCTCACTGTGTAAGCAGCGAATGTTATTGATTTGACTATATAAAATACGCTGATACCAATTTCGTTAAAATGGCACTTTTTGTTTATCTGATACACCGTGCTTTCATGTAAGATTTTATTAGAAAAAAAAATAGTTCCGCTGCTACAAATAGTTCAGCTGTTTGATCAGCACTGTCCGGTAGAATTTTCTGCAATGGTGGAAATGTTGTCTGTTTGGGTGGCTTGTGGCCGCTGCATCAGACAGCACAAGTTTAGAGATTTTTAACTTTCCCTTTCACATGATTTGATATTTACCATATTTTGCCATATATAATGCACACTTTTTTACCCAAATTTTTGAGGGAAAAATAAGGGTGCGCATTATACATGGGTAGCCCTAATTCCTGTGTATAATGCAATGGGAATTAGTACTAAAACGTGGGCGTGCGTTATACACAGCAGAATACAGTATGCCTATTCATCTGCATTCAAATCTCAACGGCACCATTAGGTAGCTGTGTGGCCTTGGGCAACTTGCTTGACCTCTCTGTGCCTTAGTTTCATCGTTTGTATTATAGAATGTAAATAATGACAGCACCTACCTTGTAGTGTAGTTGAGAGGATGAAGCAAGAAAAGTTTGTGCCTACAACCATGCCTGGTCCATACTAAGGATTCAGTGAACTTGCCATTACTATTCTTAACAAAGGTGTAGGCAAGTTGTGAGGATGAACTTGGGGGTTCATCCTCAGAGCAACCCTATGAGGTTTACAGAATAGGAAATCAAGCCTCCCACAGCTAATAAATGGCAGAGCTGGACCAAAACCCTGGTCTATCCAAGTTCTCAAGGGTCATTTTTTTGTCCCAAAGAGAATGACATTGCAATATAGCATAGAGAATGACCAACTGCCATTAAAACCCTTTGAGGGGTAGAATATTACATTCCTGTGAAACAGGGTGGGTTTTGTACCTATGTGAAAGGAAATCCCTCCACAAGTACTTGCTGAGTGAGTGAAATTTAAAATAATGGTATTAGGCAGTTGCCTGTGGCTTCAACCCTCACAAACTTGCCTGTTGGCCAGGCAAGCCTCCCCACTGGCTAGAAGTTAGGTTACAAGAAAGGAAAAAACTAAAAGCCTGACTCCAGTTACAAGCAAGCCTCTCAAAATTGACTTTGACAAGCTTGCTTTGCCTTGAACTTTCCCCATGGCTGGCTTTCACAGATAGGAGTTACACTTGCCCTCAAAGGCATCCCAGAGCCTCCGCACTTCTGTACGAACTGGCTGGCAATGGGTGGGGCTAAGATCGAGGGATAAATGTCTTGGGGGTTTGAGATTGATGTTTATGGCTCCGTCTGTCCTTGGTGCTTTGATCTGTTAGCCTGAATGGATGGTGCAGCCCTCATTGTTTGTGGGAGTGATTGCTTTTTTGTTTTATCAGATTCCTACAGGCAGAGTATAAGGGTGGAGAGATTACAGGGCGGGTGTGGAATTCGGATGGGTTGGGTTGCTTGTGTTGTGGGAATTTGTCAAGTTTGAGTTTTGCCAGTGGGGGCTAGATTCTGGGTCTGGGAGGGGGGCAGGTGTGAACCATCGTGGGAGCCGAGATGCAGCTCTGCAACTCCAGCCCATCGACATGGCTCTCACGTAGCCCGGCTCCCAGCCATGTGGTGCGCTAGGGCTGGGCATAGTTAGGCCTCTGTTGGGGGCCGAGGACTAGAGAAGAGATGAAAAAGACAGAATATCTCTGAACAAAGCACGAAACGCCCTCCGCCCCCCAGCTGCTCCAACAATGAGCTGGCGGGGTCTCGATGGGCAACTGTTGGCTGATTCAGCTCTGAGCCATGGGCCTTGGCATATGGCATCGCCCCAGCCATGGCGCTGACCCTCCTGGCCCTGGCCAGCAGCGTCTGGCTTGCCTGCACCCTCACTGCACAGAGGCCTGTCATGGCAACAGCTGGGGGCCGGAGGCGGGGGCAGGGGGGAGACACAGCCCCAGCCTTGCTTGACGGGCCGAGATGGATGGGTTGCAGGCGGTGGACCAGAGGGGCCCCTCCCTCCTCCCTGGGGTCTGCATAGGAGCTGGGGTCAGGCCTGGGAAAAAGCAGGAATTCCTCACTGGAGGGGATGAGAACTGGGAAAATGGGACATGGTAGGGTGGGGAGAACCAGCCAAAACTCTGAGTGTCCCTAGCCATAGACTCCCCTACCCCCACCCCCTCAGCCCCCACCCCTCCACTCCCTCATGGAGCTGACTAAACTGAGAAACTGCCCATGGGATATCGAATTTTGTTGGAAATGCCTGGAAGGGAGGAACAATCACAGTGACTCACTCGGGCCCTAGGGGAGCAGGTGACCCTTTACCTCCCTGACTCTCCCTGCCCTGGTGAGAAGGGGCAGGGACTGCTTGTCAGGTGCCCATCTGTCCTCTGGCACCTGCGTGATCATTGTTGGGAGGAGCTGAAATGGCATATTTGACTTGCAAACACCGAGTGTTCCCCTCCCAGATGGGAAGTAAGAGGTATGATGAGGAGTCAGGGCTGGGTGGAGGTGTGGGGAGTGGTCAGTATATAGGTGATGGGTCAGGGTGTGTCACCTCAGTCGGCAGAATGGCTCCCAGGACAGGCCTGAGTCTGCCCTAAAGCATCTGCCTTCTGTTCCCTGGCTATGTATCTCCAGGCTTGTGACTGTCAAAAAGCATTTCTGTTTAGCATGGAGCAGAGAGCAGACTGGATTCCTTTTCTTGTTCATCTGCCGACTCGGGAATACCAAGAGCCATT
Source organism: Macrotus californicus (assembly GCA_007922815.1). Taxonomy (NCBI): domain Eukaryota; kingdom Metazoa; phylum Chordata; class Mammalia; order Chiroptera; family Phyllostomidae; genus Macrotus; species Macrotus californicus. The sequence goes on from VMDR010000138.1 coordinate 180,579, forward strand.
TTGGCACCTAAACCAGAACCTCAAAAGACTGTACTACTTGCTAATAAGTAGAGGAAAGACTATTTCTTGCGGTTGCTCCCAAGTTCATGCTCTGATACAAAGCCACAAATGGAACCACCCTGGACTTAGTTGGGGCTTTTACACTATTGGAGGCACCGAGCGTTTTTACAGAAATGTGCCTTTGCTTGGCTGTGGATCTGGGTAGAACAGCTAGGTTTTTTGGTTTTTTTTCCAGACTCTTTTCCATTTTTGATAGTCACACATATATATTTGCATAAAAGTAGGTCAACTTCAGATAAGCTGATCACCTCAAAGTTAGAATCCCTGAAAAATGAGGGCATCAAATCAGCCCTGCAGACAGGGAAGGGAGCACACCCGTTCAGAGCTGCAGCGAGGTCCTGAGACATTGTTGGGATCCCTTTGACAGGGTGCCGTAAATGGGCATTAACAAATGGCTGTTTCCAACACGCACCCTTTTGTTTGATTAGCTCACTGTAGATAACCGTTATTAAGCCTGACCTGAAATTACAGCCATGGCCAGTGCTTCTTTGATGCTCTGGCTGGTTTATTTCCTGTTTATACTATGATACACATTGCACTAGGAGATAAAGCACTTCTGAAGGATATTAAGAACTAAAAGTCCCTTGGCTATTTGCTGGCACTGTTTTGATGTTTTCTTGCTCCCTGGAAATTAGCATATCCTTTTCAAAGCCTGCCTCTGATGAGAGGAGTCCTTTGCCATAATGTATTTGCTGAAAGTCATCAATGATAGTATATTGTGTAAAGAAATGACACCTAAAAGGCACGATGCTCGATTAATGATAATGAGGCAACTTGTGTAACAGTTGCTTTTGGCTTTTTTAAAACATATTTTGACACCATAAATACACTGGGCTTTTATTAATGAGGATTTGACGCTTCTGAGATTTTTGAAGAAAACTTGCATAGGGCAGTTTTCTCAAGGAAAGCACGAGTAGGGGGTAAGTTTAACATTTTTACCAAGTTGTGTTCTATCAAGACGTTTTATTGCCTTGGAAATAAGAAATGACTGTAAGCTTTTTGTTTTCTGAGCTTGGAGTTAATGAGTAAGTACTACATGGAGCCAATTTGGGAAAAGGATTTTGCCCACATACCTAGTCATTTTTAAAGTAAAACTAAGTGATAAAAGAGAAGGGAAGAGAAAATTAGGCAGAAGGAGAAAGAAGTAATAGAAACAAAGAGAAAGACAAAGGAAAGTGAGAAAGATGGAAAAATGGGAAGGCAGGAAGGAGAGAAACAGAAAGAGAAGAGGAAAGAAGAAAGCAAAGAGAAGAAGGGAGAGGGGGGAACAGACTCAAGGAAAGGAGAAGCAGCTTCCCATGGGGAAGCAGGAAGCAAAGAGAGAGAAAGGAAAGAAAGAGGAACAGAGGAAAGAGCGAGGGGAAGAAAGACAATAGTGAGAGAGAGGAAGAGGGAAGGAAGGAAGGAGTGGGGTAGGGGGAGGGAGGAAAAAAGAAAAGAATAAAAAGGAAAGGAAGGAAGAAAAGATAGAAGGGAAAGGGAGAGGGGAGGGAAAGAAAATCCTGGCCTGCAAACTGGTGAAGTATTCAAGGGAAGGGCTTTGGCAAATCTTAACTCAAGTTCAAAGGACATTTAGGAAAAACTATTTAGTTACACCTATCTGAATCAGTGGGCTTATCCTTAATTTCAAGTGCATTCTTCTTGGAGCTTAAGGTTGGGAGGAAGCTGAGCCACCATCTCCTGGGTCACCTCCTTCTCTAGGCAGAACCGCATCCAAACTGGTGCGTGTAAGACAATTGGTGAGTTTTGGTTCTTTTCATGACGAATCAATGCTAAGAGACCCTTCACTGTTCTTTCACGATGACTGAAAAGTATTAAAAGAACAAAGCAGCGTGGTGCGCTTTGGCCAAAGAAATGCTCCTCCGACCATTTTTCTCACTCGAACAGGACTGTCAGTGAAGATTAAGCAAATATTTAAGATATCCACAGCAGGGACATTTTCTTCAAAATCTGCATACTTTTAAAAATGAACTGTTTCAAGCTTTCAGCTCTCTTTTGTGTTTCTACATGCATTTAACATGTGTTGGGTTTTCAGTTTAAGGATCAAAAATCTTCTCTTAATTACAGACATATTGTCCTTGAACTGTGTGGTTTAGAATATTTTTCTCTTGGATGTTTGGTTCGAACTTGGCTATTAGAGACAAAGGAGGGGGCTGAGGACAGGGTGTGGGGGACCACAGTGGGCACCCTATCGCCAGCCGCTGAACATTTCTGGCCACCCTTTTGTCACAGTCCCCAACCATCTACAGCATTTGCTCAACTGCCTACAGTACTAGAAATGTATACATAGTTCTATAGTTCTTCCTGCTCTTAAGTCTCGTTCAAACCTAGTGAAAATACCTTCTGAGAGGCTGAGGGGCCACTGAATGGTCTTAGTCCTTCTTCAAAAAGAGATTCCATGGGGACACAGGACAATGCCGGAAGCTTGCTGGGCCTGGCAGCTGGGCTTCGAGGGTCTTTGTGTAAGTCACATCCTGGAAGACAGAGCTGCAGTGGATTCCACCCTGAGGATAATTGGTATCAGACTCGGAGAGGGGAGTTCCCAGGAGGAGTGGAGAAAAGGGTCCCAGCTGGACACTCTAATTTGAGGAAGCTGTCTTCCTTCTCCACAGGCCGCCTCCTCCCTCTTCTGCATGTGCGACAAGCTCGAGAGGTTGTTGGGAGAATGTTAATGAGTTCAGGATCCATCAGGGACACAGGGTTGCTTGCAGGTGAGTACAAAGGGCCCTTACCTACCGGCTTATTGAGTAGATGTGCCAATTAATGAGTAGGGATGCTTTGACAATGGAAAACACTGGAGTATAATAATTGGTCAGCTCCCTCACGTTCCAGTTTCCTCATCTGCACAATGCGGGTAATGACACATGTGTCGCTGGGATGTTGGGAAGGTAAAGGTTAACTCTGGCCTGTTTGTGCTTTTGTATTCGGGGGCAATGTTTACCATGCAAGGTGACTGACTACAAACCAAGATGAATCATGGTTCAGACTTTTCCTTTATACCCCACCTCACTGTGTAAGTTAAAGTGAGATGATGCTTTTGCTTAAGAACTGACAAAGGAGGAGTGTCTTCCTGAAAATTTTTGTCCTTAAAAAAAAAAATGTCTCAAATTGCTTGAGAATGCATGCGTTATTTTTAGCCCCTGGGAGAGAAAAATCAGAGGAATAGGGCCACCATCCCAGAGTGCGTCCCTCTAAACCCCCCAAAAGTGTGTCATTTAGGACTACATTTCTCCACTAGGGACAAGAGACCCCAAATAGCAGCATCTTCAACAGCGGAGAAGCTTAGTTTCATTTTTCTCGCATGACAAGTCTGGAGGCTGACTTGGATATAGTGTTTAGTCACTCCACAAATTTCTCCAAGTCTTAGACACCATCTAGGTCACTGCTGTGCTATTCCTCAGGGAACTTGGAGTCCCCAAGATCCTTTCAGGAGATCTGTAAGAGCCAAAGTGTTTTTATATAATGCTAAGATGCTAGCTGCCTCTTCACTTTCTCTCTCTCTGAAGGGTGAGCATAAGGTGCGGGGTCCTAGGTTCCATGATATGAGATGGTGCTGCTCTGAGCACTCATGGAACATATGCTTGTGTATATTTGTGTTTTAAATATTTCTATTTTAATTTCTGATACCATAAGTATCAATAAATATAACTCACATAAGTAAAAGCTTCTTGGTAATCTTCAAGAATGTTTAAGAGTATAAAGGAGGTCCCGAGACCAAGAAGTTTGAGGACCACTACCTTATGGTATAGCCCTTGTCCTCATGGAGCAAACGTGTTGCTCTAGCGCTGGCCATTGTGTCTGCATCCCAGTCAGCAGGAAGGAGGAAAGGGGAAGGATAAGAGTATACTCTCTTCCGTTGAGAATGTCCACAGCATTAGCACATACCACGTTCTATACTTCATTAACTAGAGCTTAGCTAACTGCAAGGGAGGATGGTCAATGTAGTTTTTGGCCGCATGCTCAGTTTAAAAGGGGGATGGAGAGAGGACCCTCTTCCTCAAAATGTAGGCAAGAAGGGCTATTAGCAGCCTCTGCCACAGGTGAAAAGTGCAAAAACAATATCGTGCTCTTGAGATGGGGACAGACCATCTGCAGAGCACAGATGGCTTTCCTTCCACACCAGGCAGATGGCCCTGAGGACTCTTGTGTATCTCAGAGCCCTAACCCCCACACATTTGGCTGCACATGTTGCCCTCATTTTCACTTAACCCCCCCAAACTTGGCTTGACCTGTGAGTTGGCCTTGACAGCTGAGCTCAAGGGACCTTTGTGACTTATTACAGATCTCTGGGTGTCTCCAGCTAAGTTAGGGCTGAAAAGGAGTGGTGATTTTCCAAAAGAGGATCACAGCAGAGCTTAGTGAGAAAGAACTGAGAGTGAAAGTCCTTTTGTGTGGTAAGAAATCTAGAAGGAAAAAAAAAAAAACCCCACAGTGAGTTAACTAGCACCTGGGCTGGTTAACAAGAGAGAACAGTGTTAATGAGGCCAAGATAGAGGGGTTGTCTTGGTCCAGAGGGACCAAATAGTTTTGTTCTGACCAAATCTTTAACCTTGATTTCCCACCTTGTACGTAGCTGTTGTTAATCACAAGGCAAACTGGACAGAGGAGCATGAGTGATTCAATTAAACCTGTTCCCATATTGAAAGATCACCTTCTATTCTCTGCCCTGTTGATGGCCGGTCCAAGGATGGTCTTTATCTTGAGTATTCCAGCTAAGTGGGAAGTGTGTTCCAGAAGTCACAGGGGGCTACAAGGGTGCTTTCACACAAAATTCTCTTGCTCCTAACTGATCCCATTCAAAGCCTTTAAGTCCTTTGGCCTGAAAAGAGAACATGACGTGCCCATTTGTTTTTGTCTTCTTGCTGAGATTAGTTCTTGACAATCTCATGGAAAGTGGCTAAAATGGATACGGTTCTTTGCATTATTTAGCATGCTTCCTGGCACCCTAGGAATATTTGTGGATGTGAATGGATGTTTCTTACTTTGCAATTCCACCATTTTCCTCTTCTTTTTACCAAAAAATTACTTCCCTTCCCCGAAGCTCTGGACTGATCTCTATTGGGAGGGCCCAGGCAAAGTGTGCTTGGCCACACATTCAGGTAATACAGTCTTTTATCCCCCCATCAACCTATCTCAGTACTGACAGGCCCTCTGTGGTGATTTTGAGCCAGTTCTTTGCAAGCCTAGAGCCTTAGCATCAATAAAACGTGAGTGTGTGGGTTGTGTTGAACTTGACGTTAAAGAAGCAAAACCATAAATGCTTTTAGAAAAATCCAAGCGCAAAGTCAAACTTGCAGAACAGCAAGTACAGGCGGCAAGAAACAAAAGAAGGGAAAACAAAAGCAAGCGGTTTCCTTTCAGCTTTCAGAAGGAATGATAATTATACAACCTCCCCCCCGCCTCCCAACAACATCTGAACAATGCTGGCCGTGTTGTCAGGCAGCAGATGCTTCACCCTACAAGCCAGCCCCCGACTGGAGTCTTCTCACCTGTTTCAAAAGTTCCCTTTCAACCTGGACCATTCAATTCTGTCTTTCTTCCTTGGCTTTTATCCATGTCTACGGTGGTGCTCTCGGGAGTTGGGAGAAAAGAGGAAAATCAATGACTGACCTGCCTACGAGCCACACTCGGTTAACCTGGCTTGAAAGGGAAGAGCCCATTTCTCCCACCTCCCTTCAGCTGTCTCCACCACCTGATGCTCCCTTTCCCTTTCCTAGGAAAACCAAGCAGGACTTCTCAGCACAGAGGGCACTTGGCAATCCCCTGGGTCTTGGTTGCTTCAGGATGCACACTCTCAGGTTCAGTGTGAAAATGAGGCCACGTCAATTTTCGGGGTGGCTGAAACCTTCACAGCTTGACTGGCAAATGAGTCCTAGAATTGCTGGTGGGGCCTGAATAAAGTAATGTGACGTCTGTGTTATCTTTAAATCAGGTGACCGCTCTTAGAAACAGTGTCCTATAGGGATAAGGGTGTGGGTTCTAAATTCAGAGGGCCCGGGTTCAATTCCTAGTGCTGTCGTTCTCTAACCATGCGATGCTGGACAAAGAATTTATTTTCATGAAGACTCAGTGGCCTCATCTGTGCAAGGGTATAATAATGGTCGTTGCTTCACAGGTTTGCTGTCAGAGGTGAGGGGCTTATCACAGAGCCTGGTCTGATAGGGGCTCCATCTCTACGACTGCAGACCCAGGAGGGTTAGGCAACTTAGATTTGGTTTGATGTGGGAGGGGTGTGTATGGACCTGGTGACAGCTCCTCTTCCTAATTCCATTTACTGAGATATCTGACTGGGAGGTCACAAGTCTTCCCTTCACCTTTTTCTTTTTATGTTCACCTTTGAAAGTTTTAAAAAAACAGACAGCTAGATTTTCTAAAGAGAAACCCTTACAAGCCCTTCAGTTGAGGTATGTGAGACTGCTCATAGACCTTTCCAGGCATCCCCTCCCCTCAGTGTACCCGCAGTCAATACCTTCTCTCCCCACACCCAAGTTCTACTTCCATGGCCTCCGTTAAGTCATGAATTGTTCTTGGATGACAGCACTCCCTTCCATAGAGAGTATCTGAGTGCTCATTCCTCCAGAAAGCATGCCTGGGTTGATTCCTCCTTTCTTTTATCTAAGGTTGGAACTTCCTTTTCCACCTGTCTGCTTTACATGTCTTGGTTCTTTGTTTATATTTTACTTCCTAGAGTTGTTGTCTGTGTCTCAGATGGTGAACTCCTGGAGGGCAGCACCTTGGCTCTATAATTTTCTGGGTTAACCTTTGATGATGGTGATAAGATGGCATGGCCTAAAGGGATGCTTTGATTTTGGTGAGTGAAAATGAAAAGCCCTCAGAGGGTCAGCGGGGGTTTCCATGGCCTGTGTTCACTTCCCGTTGGAGTGCCTCTGTTCTAAGCTGCCACCCCTCCTGCTCTTCCTACTTCACTCTCTCTTTTCTTCCAAGTCACACACCTTGAATCCGTGGCTCCCTCAACCCACCTGGCCCTCTCACTTGTCTATGTGCACCCATTTCCTAGAGCAAGCACCTGTCTCAGATCCAGGTTCATTACCGGTAATCACCAGGTTCACCAGCTGGGCTACATAAAGAGTCACTCTATCCCTGCACGTTGGGCTCTGAAGTTCAGCACTCTGTTATTCACCCACCTGGGCCAAGAGCCTGATTGTCTCACTAGGGAATGTGGGTTTAAAGGGGCACCAGCTAAGTAGGGGACATCACACCAAATGTGGTTTGACACTATCCCTGCCCCTTCTCTTAGGACAGAGATGGTGTGGTAGCTCCAATACTTGCTCACAAGTCTTTACCTTTGCCTTGGTCTTAAAGTGGGATTGGCATCCTTCCTGCCCCTTAATTTTGGGTTTGGTCACATCGCTTGCTTTGGCCAGTGAAATGTTAATAGATGTCACATAAGCAGAGATACAAAAGGACTGGTCTTGCCCTTTTGTGTCTCTGCTCTTGCCATAACAGCAATCTAACCTCTGGCTAGCTACTGACCCTCAGCACAGGCCCCAGAATAGACACACACTGAGCAGACCCAAGCCCAACCCACAGTGAGAAGCTGAGCCCAGCTGGACCACAGCTCGAAGCAGAGCATTCCTGGCCTGATCCACGCTAGATCAGCCAAACCCCAGCTGCCTCCAAGATGGGTGAATAGAATAACTAATTCTTAGTTTAAGCCATTGAGTTTTGGGATGGTTTATTATGTAGCATTATTGTGGCAATATTAACAGAGGCAGATGCAGATAGGTTCCCTCTTGTATTTCAACTCTATTCAATTGGTAGAGCGCGAGGAGAGTGCTCCACTGGGTAGAGAAAGATCATGAGGTTACTTTGGGCTCAGTGTGGAAGAATTCTGGGATTGATTAGTGATGCCTGTCACAGGAAGAGCACTGAAACTACTATCTTGGGTCTAAAGCCTCTCCTCATGACTTACCTTGGGGCCTTCCAGTCGGGCAGACTATATAGGAATGTGGCCTATTGAGAATTCTACCACTGAACCACCAATGCACACGCAGTGTGGCCTATTGAAAAGTATGCAGGTCAGAGTAGAGGACACATACTATGGTATTTTCATATTTACATCTCAGGCTGTCATCGGGGTCCAAGGGCACTGGTAGCACATACAGCTTCTTAGAAAAAGGCACCTCTTCTGGGCAGATGCAGTCCTAATTGGGATGCCAACTGGGTGAGCAGTTAGTGGGGAAAAAAAGGTGTCTCTTCCTCCGGGGTAGCTTTATTCCATGCTGAGGCCCGTGGCTTATAAGAAGCCACGGACTGGATTTCAGCCCCGACTTGCTCCCTTGGCTGAGCTCTTTGGTAAAGTGCACAAACTGGTCCACCGTTCGCGTCAGGCTTACTGGCACAAGTTGGGATGGAAATCACAAGAGGAAGTAAGATAAAAAGAAAGAAAAGTCTGTCCTTCTCTGATGTCAGTCCTGCCCAACTTCTCTGCTTTGGAGCTTTGAACGTGTCATCTTAGCACAACTTGACCTTGTATTTCAGGCCCAGAGTGCTGGTGTTTTCTGGGTCGCTGAAAGAATGGTTTAATTGAAGTGGATAAGCCTACTACTGGAGGGACATGTTCTGTTCCAAAAGAGGAAACTTCTCCTCCACTGAATCTCCAGCGTGGAAATGTTGGAAAGTGCTAAGCTGAGAACCAACTCCCTAAAATCTTTTGCCCACTCCTGCTTGTCAGGTACTTTGGAAAAGCAAACACTGTAGTGTAAAAGGATCCTCTTCTGGAAGGTAACTGAAAACCCAAGCAAAGGCTGACCCTGGGAATTAGATTGCTCGAGCTTGAAGAGCCAAATAAAAAGAAGTCACATCTGGTTCCATTTTTCTTGTGAAATTATCTCACAATGACCAAGTAGGTCCTTTCCTGAGTATATAAATACAGAAGACACACACATGGTTGTTATCAAACAGTATTGTGCAAAATTAAATTGGCTACTTTATGGTGAAATGGAGAAGAATGGCAGGCATTTCAAACACATGAGTTTCTTTTCGTGGGGTCTGGAAGCAATCACTCATGAAGACAGCTACTTTATCTCCTAGAGTGTGGACCATTCTAGAAGGGACAGCAGGTTGGGTTAAAACCAGTAACATGGTCAAACCTGCAACAAACCTGAGGTTCACAGAGTCCCAATTGTCTGCTCATTTGGGGGAAGGTAGCCTGAGTTTAGTGACAGAAATCACTTCCACCCCATGGCCCAAGCTGGTCTTTTGGACAGGGTCTCTAATGTGCTGACCATATGTGAACTTGGGGCCAAAGGGAATGGACTTCCTGGGGTTTTTCAATTATCTCCTGGTCTCAGAGTCTCGCTGCATCGTTGCTACCTGGCTCCCATCCCCAGATTGTTCCAGGGAATTTACAATAGATGAGAAGCAGAAATCAAGGAAAGACCCCCAAGCCCTGGCTGTGGCGAGCCTTGAAACTGCTCCACATGAGCCAGAGGAGGAAACGTTAAAGGGGGCAGGGACCGGGGAGGGGGGAGTGATATTTGGGGCCAGGCATTTCACTGAGACCATCATTGTCCAGCAGCCATTCCAAAAGAACACGAATCCTTCCCCAGATGATGTTTCCCACAGGACCTGTGTGAGCAAAAGGCTGGTGGTGGGAGGTGGAGGAAGAGTGAGACAATGAACTGTGAAACAATAAAAGGTTACAGGGTTGGGAGAGGGTGAGGGCCCATGAAATCGTTTCCCCTACCACCCTGCCTTGGAATTCCCAGATGTTCTCGTTTTTATAGGCTGTGTCGAAGGCTAAAAAGCTTGCACTTAATTGAGATCCATGAATGGAGTATAAGTGAGCAAAAAAAAGGAAGGGCATTGTGAATTGTCTCAGGGATGAGAGCTGGTTCTTTGTGCAGAATTTCCTTCTCTTTAACCTTCCTGTTCCCAAACTGACTGTCCTGGCGAGATCTTGCTGGATCCCAAACTGCCCAACCCAAATCTCATGCCATCAAAACAGCCCTCAGCTCTTGCTAATTGTCTCCCGGAGCACGGTTCAGAGAAGAGGACAGGTGAGAATGCCAGCAGTCTCCTAGAATATGTGCAATCAGGGTTTGAACTCAGTTCTTGGAAAGGTGTTTTGGGACATATATTCTTTGTAAGATTCAAACAAGCCTTCATGATCAAGGAAAAGAATTGGAGAGGAGGGTCTTTACTTCTATCCCTGCCCACAGGATTCAGATGGCCAAAGAGTGTCCACCCTTGAAATTGAAGGCAAATAAATAGATGTGTGTCGTAGAAGCTCTGGGGAAATTACAATGTGGTCCGCTCCATTGTAATTGGAAGGTGAGAGGCATGGAAAAATTGGATTCGTTATATTTTCAGCTTCTCTGAAAAAGTCCTAGTGGGGCATTTGAAAGAAGAAATCTGTTCTATGGGATGGAGTTTTCCATTTTCAATGGCAACTGGTAGATGTGGTGATGGGGCCAGCATGGGCCTCTTTCGGTAAAGTGATATGAACTTGAAACCCAATAGCGCCACTCTCCTATCAGTCTGTCTGGGCGTGCTTTCAAAGTCAGTGGCTGAAGAACCCATAGAAAATTGTGCAGTCAGCTCATGTGAATCTATGGCTTTTAACCCCCAGTGGACCATGGACAAGGATCCCTCAGCCTAAAAGTCTTAGACTTAACGTGTCACTCAACAGGCACCCCTTCTAAAGGGCCGAGAGCATAAGTCTAGGACCAACCCTACTTGCAAGCATTAAGTGCGCTCAACTTCCGCCTCTTATTTTAGGGGTAGTCCTGAGAGTCCTTGCACTTGCTTTTTCCCATCTGAAAAAGCTGGAAATGAGAATGCAGCTGATGTTTTCCTGAGTGTGAATTAACTCTTAAATGTTTGCTATTTGTCAAGAGCTGGAAGTGTCCTCAGCCCCTGAATGCACTTTGCAGAGTGGTAGACTGGAACCCAGGGTGATAGGTTAGAACCCACAGGTTCTAAACCAAAGAAAGCAGAAAAGGATGGCAGAATAGAGGCAGGGCCTTACCAGAGGGCCTGTGCTGGGGTGAGCTGGGAGGCATGGAGTGTCCAGATAACTGCCCAGCACCAGGCCCTGACAGAGGCCAGACCAATGCCCTCCCTAGCCTCAGCAGTGGCTGTTGTCCCCGCCCTTCCTTGCCTAGCGCTTACCTCTATGAGGCAAGTCCACAGTGGGCTCCCCTCACTGTCCCAGCCCAAGAAAAGCAGGAAGCAGGGCCTGACAAGCTTCCAAATTGCCCTGAGAACTTGAAGCTCCTCCAAGAGTAAGAGGAAACAGAGTTTGGAAGACTTCAGCAAGAAAATGACCAGGTATTTCCACCTCCTTTCGTCAGTGTCTTCTTTGCCTGAATTAGTGAACACGAACTTGGTGGAATTGCAGGTGTCTGAGAAGAACTTTGATTTTTCTAAACATTTACAATTCTCTTTTATGTATGCCGTCAGAAAATGGGCAAGGAAATCGAAAATGTAAATCTTTAAGCAAATGTGTGTGTCAAGGAGACTCCAAACTCCCTTCAGAGTATCAGATCATCATGAAAGACACCCAGAGAGGAAAAAGGAAAGAGAATTTCCAAGTGGCATGGGGTCCTCACAACTGGAAGTGGGAGCCTCTGCTGGGAGGGGCGGGGCTTGACCTGAGAGCCAATGGGATTCTTGGTTGTGCCAGGGCAAAAGTGAAGGACAGGACAGGGGTCCTTTTGCCCCAGGCCTCATTACCTGCAAGAAAGTCAGTTACTGTGGTCGGGAGAATTGTGTCTGGTTCTCCTGTCTCCAATCTTGAAACTGGCCTTCCTGCACATATGCTATTTCCTTTAAGGGCAGCATTATAAAGAATTGAGGCTTTTCTGGAATCTCTCTGGAGGACAGACTCAGGGAAAACGATGACATTGGTCTAATTCATCTCTCTCCTTCCTTCTCTGCTACTCCTGTCTTCTTCCTTTTACTAACACACCTCACACATGTGCAAACAACAATCAAATCGGACATGCAATGAATGTCAATGGAATGTAAAATGCTAGGAATAAATGGAATAAGGATTGTGTAGAAATATGTGAAAAAGCATGGACCCTCTACCAAAGAACGTGAGGAGGATGACTAAATGGAGACCTGTCCTTTGTTCTTGGATGAGCAGACACAACACAAAGCTGTCCTTCCTCCCTAAATTCTCCTGAAAACCTAATCCAATGCTAAAATTTTAACAAGAGGCAGTTGATAAAAATAATTTCAAAATTCATTAGAAAGACTATAAAAGTGAGAAAAAGCAGGAAACCCTCAAAAAGAAGGAAAACAAGGGGGACCAGCCCACACCGAAAAATGAAGCATGTTCTGAAATTAGTGATTTAAACCATGCCATCCTAGGAAAAGAAAAGACAGGTGAGTGGAACAGGTTAGAGATTGCAGAAAGACACATTATACATCTCAGAAGTCAGTGTATGATAAAGGGTATTTTCAAATCAGTGAAGAAAAACAAGAATTTATTGAACGCTCTTGGGACAATGAGCTGGCCAATTTGGAAAAAAAAAAAAAAACCATTCCCCCTCCCCCCCCAAATAAATTCCAAATGCTTTAAACGTAAAAAATAAAACATAAAAATTCTAGAAGAAAGCATGGATGAATATTTGTATGATCTTTGGATGGAAACTTCTAGGCATGGCACAAATGCTATAAACAATAAGAAAAAAAGATTGGAACATGTGACAACATAAAAATTAAAAACTTCTGCATGACAAACACCATAAACAAAGTAAAAAATAAAACACAAATAGGAAAAATATTTAGGACACATGTCAGAGGATTAATATTCCTAATAAAGAAAACTTCTTACTAATAAGAAACCTAACAACCCAATGAAACTGTCCATATGTGTCAAGCTCCTGGTTGATAGTTTCAAACATGGATTGTGAATCTAAACAATATTTGGGGAATACTTACACTAAAAAAGTGTTCATTATCTGAAATTTGAATTGAATTGGGCATTCTGTATTTTTTATCTGCTAAAGCTGGTGGCCCTCTTCCAGACACACAGTCTCGTTTTGTCCCTGCGGGAACTCAGTGAGGCAGAGAAACAGCTTAGTTAACCTCTCTAATGGTACTGTCCTCCATTGCCAAGTGCAGTGGCAGGAGGGATGGGGTAAGGTATGTGTGGAGCCCAGTGTAGGGCTGCCATCTAAGGAGTATTCAATACACACAGTTTTCTTTCCCTTTCATGTACATGGGGCTCATTTAACAGATGAGAAAGCTGAGATTCAGACAGGGGAAGTAACTGGCCCAAGTTCACCCAGCTAATAGGACAGACTGGTCCTTGTGCTCCAGGCCAAACTACCTGGCTCCCTGCTCATCGCTAGCCCCTGTCCATGGCATTCCCTGGGTCCTCCCATGTCCCGGTGTTGCTCTCTTAATTTTCGTTCTTGGGTCCTATTGAACCTGATGTTCTTTTCTCTATCCCAGGTGTCCAACCTTTGTCCTCTACCCAGATTATCAATCAGACAACTTAATTTATGCCAGAAGAGTGGTTCTCCATCTTGGTTACCCATTAGAATCATTTGGGGAGCTCTTAAAAATCAGACTGCTCAGGCCACAGCAGACCAATTAAATCAGAACTCTGGGGTAGAACCCAGGTCTCAGTGTTTTTTTTTAAAGCTGCCCAGGAGATTTCTCTGGGCAGCCAGGATTGGGAATCACAGTGCTGGAGTACTCATGGCTAATCTTGACATTGTAAAATGTTTGCCTATGAGCTGATCTAGTGCAATTCCTCTCTTTTATGATGAGATGGGAAAACTGAGGCCCAGAGAGATCAAACGACTTGGCGTGGGTGACCCAGCTGATCAGACAGGCAAGACGGAGATGAGAACCCAGGCTTTCCCATTCTTAGCATTGTGGCGTGTTCAGACGGTGTTGGTTCTTCTCCAAACACAGACAACCTTTGTTTTCTCAGGCACCTGCAGCCCCAGAAAAAAATCTGGACCTTGGGTTTCAGTAACAGAGGTATTGACTGTAGCCTGCGGCCCCACCCTCCAAATGTTGTTCCATGAATTGAATTCTATCCCCACTTCCTGACCCCCATTTCCTCTCTTCTCAGTCCTCAGTTTAATTCACGCTCACCCTTTTGGACAGCACTTGCCACGTGTCCCTGCTCCTGAGGCCAACTCCTTCCTCTCTCAGACACTGGCTCTTCCACTCGGTGGGCCAAAGCTCCTAATTCCTGACTCAGCATCCTCTTCAGACTAAAAGTCCTCCATCAAAATGCGTACGCTCAGGGCGATACTAGGTAAGAAGAACTCAGCTGTGGAGCTAATTTGCCTTGGGTATTCATCATCGGTCATTGGTTAACCTTAGAATAACAAAATATTTCTGTTTCATCTTCACTAGCTGTTTTCCAGCTCAAAAACCCTGTTTGGGTTCTGTCTGGGGCCTTTGTGGTCGGAGATTCTCAATCTGTGGTCCATGAACCACCAAGAGGTCATGGAATTCCAATGGCCCATGAACATGGCTGGGGGAAAAACAGGCTTTTATTTCCATTAATAGTACATATGTATTTATTTTGACTAAACAATAAAATGTATTTTTCTTTTCACAAAACATCTAATGGAAACTTGGCACAGCCTTCAGTTATACGTGTAGGCGACAAACCATAATAGCACTAGGGGTGTCTGTTCCTGTTACCTACAAAGTGAGTAGACATTTTTATATCATGTTGGTCATTGCAAATACCTTTCAGAGCAATTTATGTTCGTCGCTACTCTAAAATTATGGTCAGTCTTAAACTTGTCACTAGAGATTTTTAATGGAATACTAATAAGTACACAGAGTACTACATCTCGATGTAAAAGTGTTTTGGTAACTGTTTTTCACTGTGGTTGGTTTCCTTTGCAATCCTATGTATTTTACTTTCTGTGCTTAAAAATATTCAAATCCTTCAAAAGCATAACTCTGAGAAGGACTCCGTAGCACAAAAGCAGTTCCGAGCCCCTGTGTCCTCATCACTGGGTGACCTGCGCATGCAGAGATGGTCCCTCTGAGCCTCCTAAGTTGCATTTATACCATAGCCTATCCAGTCCTAGCCTGTGTCATTGGCAGAGTTATATCAGGGCTGGTGGAGAGTTGGGCTCCTCTGAAAAACTCACCCTAGGAGACTTGTCATCTTTGGGGCAGCTCCACTTGTCTGAGAATCCAGCTTCCTTCCACAGCCTTCATGGGGAATTATGTACTCAAGAAGTACGACCGGCAAGCATGAGTCACAGCTCTTTTGGAAGGTGAGGGACAGAAATCTATTCACTCCAGCCCATAGCAAGACTTCGGGGTATTGACCTAGAGTCCTCGTGAAAACAGAGCACAGCAGGGCCACCTGGGAGTAGGAAGCTACCCAAGACCAAGGTGCCTACTTTCTATACCTTCCAGGAGCCTCCTGCCCTAAGCTTCTTTCTGCACATCTGGCCCATTCTCCTTTTGTGACTTACTTTGTTTTCTCGTGAGATCTGCTCTCCCATAACTTCAGTTCAGACTCCTTCTAGAGCTCACTGGAGCCCTGATACCCATGGTCTTGTAGCCCCACTTCCAGCAGCTCACTGACTATGAGGTTTCTAGGGGCATACACATCTCCAGTTCTCCTTGTCTTCTGGGCTCCCGGAAAGATTGCACATCCTTACACCACCAGTCAGGTAGGGCCACATGACTGTTCTGGCCAATCGGCTGTGAGAGAAAGGGAGCAGGTGTCACCTTCTAGTCAGAGCATTTGAAAGCCATGTGAGCTCCTCCTGGGGTTTGCTCTCCTGTCTGGTGAACCCTGAAGCCTCACATGGAAGATGATGTTGAACCTCTGTCAACCTGGGGCCTGAGGGATGATTTTATGGAGCAGAGAACTCTCTGCCCCACCCCCTCTTGAAAACCCACACTGACATGTAATGCCAAGAATAAGCCATGAGCAAGAAATAAACTCTGTTTTAATCCACTAAGACATTAGAGTTATTTATTACTGCGACACATCCTATCCTTTCCTGACTAATAAGCTGTTTCCTATTTAATTATTGGGAGAAGATTCTGAGTGGCCTGGCTTGGGTCCGTTGTCCACCTCTGGCCCAATAAGATGTAGCTGGGATGGAGATGAATCATGACTGAAATGTCATTTCAGAGAGGAGAATTTGTAGGGGGACCTATGACTATTAAGAGAGGAGGTACCCAGAGTCTTTAGTGAGAAATGCAATCATAATTCAGGGAATGGGAATATATTGCCTGTGGGTAAAAGTAGCCTGGGATGGTTCCGACGGGTGTGCCAATTATAGAACCTATATTCGGGGTTTCTCAACAGTGGACCTATTCACACTTAGAGTGAATAATCCTTTGTCTGTGGAGCCTGTTCTGTGCTTTGTATAATAGTTGTTTAACAGTATCCCTGGCCTCCAACCAATAGATGTCAGTACCACACTCTCCCTCCCACCTCCACCCCGCCTCACTCCCCCACCCTACCACCGTGAGTCATGGCAATAAAAAATGTCTTCATTGTCAACTTTCCCTAGGGGCGCAAAATTGCCCCCAGCTGAGAATTACTGCAGGATGATTTCTGGGACAGTTGAACTGAAGACATTCTACTGCATAGTTTTCATGTATATTCCTAGTCTTAAGACCACTTGCCCTATTTCTAGGTCTGAAATGAAAGTCATTTGTAACGAGTTTGTTGGCTTGGCGATGAGTACCACCAACTCTTGGTCTTTACTATTTTTTTTGTTTTTTTGCTCTATTACTTTTTAAAAGAAGCCCTATTTAGGGAAATAAATAATCTTTACTACCTTTCTGTTCTCCTAACACCCATTCTAAGCTACCTTTCTTCAGTAGGATCCACGTGTATTCCCAAGCCTCCATTCAGAACGCTGCAGGTGACTGTGAGCAGGTAGGAAATTCAGTGGTTATGCTGGAGGAATACCAATGACTCACCCTCATTCCACATGCTCTCTCTTTCTCTAAATCCATTTGTTCTTTAGATAAATAAAAGCAACCAAATTTAGTTTCTTCGTGAGCCCTCTTGCTGTTGAACCTCATCAGAACAACATGTGCCCCACGTCTCTGTCGCTGCTTCAATCAGAAGGGTCCTGCTCTGCTTTGTCTCAAGTGAGAGAGAAGGAGCCCTTTGCCACGAGTAAACATAATAGGCAACATATAAGAAGAGTTGCCTAGCAGACAAGATCCTCAGAGGGCCTCTGGTGTGTGACCAGTTCAAAGCGGCCACTTGCTGACCAGTAATTAGCTTGGTTCAGGTCTGCGCAGCAGACCCAGTGAACTACAAAGGCAACTTTGGGGAAGAACTTCTTTCTTGAAGGAGATGTGAGGAACCTGTTCTAAGAGGTACTGCCCAAGTCTGTCCTGTGATCTTGCACAGTGGAGCTGAAAAATGGATTAAAGCAGGAAATAACAGGCTAAGCGTGGGCTCGCACGCACTCGCACATTCGGGCACAGCTTTGCTCATTTACTTTCTGTAGTAAAAGGCCTGCTGACCTCTGTGATTTCCTCCCCCTCGAATTCAGAAGTGATGAATAGGATGCATTCTGACTTTAAATGCAATGGCGAGCTTTGAAAGGATGAAAAATTAGCAACATATGGGCTGAGGAACCCAAAGAGACCTGAAAGGGAAGGAAATGCCTGAAAGAAGTTTCAGATGTTATGGTGATCCTAGAGCCAGTGTTGGGTGGATGGGTGGCTTCGTGTGCTTATGAAAGGAGGTCAGGGCCTCTGTGCCTGCTCAGACTCCACTCCCTGCCCCGAAGCTCTACTTTTTCTTCCTTTGTCCAGGCTTTGCCCAACAGGATGGGACACTCTCCTTCTTGGAAATGGTCTCCAGTGAGTCTCTTGGGCATTCCAACAGATGCCATGGAGATCAAGACCATTTTCTCAAGCATGTTTCTTCTTTTCTTCAACATGTAACACCACTAGTCCTTGACTTTGTCCTCAAGCTTTCCCCAGAAGGGCAGAGAGGCACGCCAAGCATCTGCTCTGCCCGGAGGAAAGGGCAGGTGCTCTCGATCTGTTGTGTTAGTCCAAGCTCTATCAGTTGCAAGGGCCACAGCCCAACTTCAGCGAGCCTGGGCAGGAACATTGGTTCACATAACAAAATGCTGGAACAGTGGAGCTGGCTCCAGGGTCACCTGGATCCAGAAATTTAAACACCGTGGGGATCCCCTTACTCTCACACTTGGCCTCTTGATTCTATTTCCTTTCCCACATTGGCCTCATTCCTACCTCCTGCACATGGGCTTCCTCCCCAGGGCAGGAACACATACCCCAGTGGCCTGGATTCTTTGTGCACAGATCTAATAGTCCCAGAGGAAAAGAGAAGAATATCTCTTGACTACTCAGTAATACAAAAATCTAGGGAAGGACTCTGATTGGGCAGGCTTGAGTCATGAGTCACTCCTGGAACAATTACTATAGCCTTTGATCAGCCAGCTCCAGATGACAGGCCCTTCTATGGGCCACAAGAAGCACAGAGGAGGATGCTGGGGAGCAGGTCTCCACAGGAAGGGAGGTGATATAGCCGGAATAAAGGAAAAAGGGATGCTGTACAGACCTAAACAGCAACACCCATTAAATTGGTTGCCAGTTCCCCAGTATATGATTTCCTAGGAGAACCGCAACAAATTACCGCAAACCAGGTGGTATAAAATGGCAGAAGCTTATTCTCTCACAGTTCTGGAGGGCAAAAGTTCAAAATCAAGGTGTCGGCGGGGCCACACTTCCTTCAGAATTCCTAGGGGATATTCATTTTCCTGCCTTGCTCAGCTTTTGGAAACTGCCAGCATTCCTTGGCTTGTGGCTGCTCACTTCAGTCTCTGCCTCCGTCTCCACATGGCCTTCTTCTCTTGTCTGTGTCTACTCCTCTTCTTCTAAGGACACGCCACTGGATTTAGGGTTCTCCTAGATGATCCGGGATGACCTCAAATCAAGATCCTTAACTTAATTACACCTACAAAGACCCTTTTTCCAAATAAGGTGACATTGAAGTTTCCAAGGATTAGGACGTTGACATGTGTTTTTTGGGGGCCACCATTGAACCCATTACACCCAGTGCAAGGCACCCTCTCAAGTGTCAGAAAAACATTTGGGTTGGCTTTGCCACCAACACACTGGGAATGTTCCCTGCAGGTGTCCTGGTCCCATTCTCAAACTTGCCAAGTCCCCAGATGGGTTTCTGTGAGGCCAGCACACCCAGGCAGGACGCAGACTGGGACCTAGCACAGCCTTGTTTCACGTTAACTTTCCATGGTGCCTCTTCTCTTGTCCTTTTTATTTTCTCACTGTCCTGGTTCAGACTCCCTCCTGGCTCTCTTTACTAGCTGCGTGACATTGGGCAAACAGCTAAAACTCTCTGAGCCTCAATTCTGTCATCTGTAAAATGGGGATAATAAATAGCACTCCTTTCCCAGGGGGTGACTCTGAGACTCAGGTTAAGTGGTTATAAAATACAAAAAGCACGTACCACAACACCCCGCACAAAGTAAGCACTCTGCATTTTCTAGGTTTCTTTAATCCTGTAGTTCTGCTAGTTACTTCTTTGTTTTCCCTTAAGTGTTTTTGTTTCCTTCCTGTTCCTCTTGATTTAATGCGGAGACTTGCACACTCCGGTGTGCACCTGAACCACCTGGAGGAGACTTAAAAATGCACGAGGTTGGGTCCCACGTTGGGAAATGTGACTCCATGACCTGGGGTAGGTCCTCTGCCTCTGATTTTGACAAGTACTCAAGTGGCTCCCTCACAACCAGACTCTGAGGCCCCTAGTGATAGGGGAGACACTAGGTGAGGAGGTTCTAATGCCATGATCTGTGAGTTTACTGTCTCCATCACAACCAGACTCGGAGGCCCCTAGCGATAGGGGAGACACTAGGTGAGGAGGTTCTAATGACATGATCTGTGAGTTTACTGTCTCCATCACAACCAGACTCTGAGGCCCCTAGCAATAGGGGAGACACTAGGTGAGGAGGTTCTAATGCCATGATCTGTGAGTTTACTGTGCCGTTGTGGGCAAGCAACTTGACCTCAGTTTTCTCATCTTAATAATGGGCACAATAATACCTTCCAGCCAAAGTCAAGTGAGAGCATGCTTATTGTATCTAAAATATCTAACAAAAAAAGGGTCTTGATGGTAAGACCCAACGTTTCTGATGCATTGAGAGTTTTGGAAACTTACCCATGTATTACCTGGCTTAACTTTTTCAACAGATTTGTAAGTTAGAGGCTGGTTTCCGCTATACAAATGAGCAACCTGAGGCTAATGAGATGATTAGGAGGTTCAAATGGGTTAATACTGATAAAGAACATCGTAAGTGGCTTTTGCCTGTATTCTAACTCTTGGCTTGTTTGGCCCGTGGCGGCCACCTCTGTATAGAGGTGGGGTTTTGTTCAGGAGCGACACCCCCAGGCCTTCTCTGCCTCCTTTTCTCTTATGGAAAATAGGACATGTCAAGATCAGCTTCTTGCTGATACAAAAGACTTCCTGTCCCCGGCTTATGATTTAGTTCAAGGACTTAAAATGTCTTGAAGTATAAGACTCAAAATCCATAAAGCAAACCTAGTTGACAAAACTCAATTCAGGTAACCAGAAGGTTTCACCTTCTTCCTCTGTCAGCAATCCAGGGGGAAGGGAAGCCAACCAGGCCACCAGGAAACTAAGGCACAGAGCAGGCAGCCACAGGGTCAGGCAAGTTTGGGGAGGAAAGATGGACCAGCCTGGCTAGGGAACAGGGTAGGGGGTGAGGGTGCAAATCTGTTTTCTCATGAGAAGAGAATCCAGCTCCCAGCCCCCGTGGCAACCTCTGGTCTGCTCTGAGCATTTGCTCCTCCTCACCCCCTTTCCCCTGCACCTGACTTAGTGGTTGTTGCTGACGTCAGGGGAGCCCCGCCCTGCCTGCTCCCACTTCTTGGCACATCTCTTGGGACTCCTGCACTCCTTGGCCGGATGTTAGCTTTCCACACGGAGTGCGGGCCTGGCTGCCTGGCAGCCGGCTTCAACCTTGACATCTCCCTTGTGCCAGTTCAGAGCTGCTACCCAGCCTGCGTGTGAGTGTGTCTGAGTGTGATGCATTGATTTATTTATGAATAAAGTAGCTAATACTTTTAAAAACTGCTTTCTTGAGATATTCATATACCATACAATTCAGTCATTTAAAGTGTGCAATTTGTGATGTTCATTTATTCACAGTAGTGCAAACATCACTGAAGTTCATTTGAGGACATTTTTATTACCTCAGAAAGAAGTTCAGTGCCCTTGAGCTATCCTCTTCCTGACCCCCAGCCTCTGGCAACTACTAGCCTACTCTCCGTCTCGGCAGGTTTTCCTGTTCTGAACATTTCATGTCACACGGCCTTTTGTGTCTGGCTTCTTTCACTTAGCTTTGTGATTTCAAGGTTCATCCATGTCATAGCATGTACCAGAATGCTGTTCTTTTTCATGGCTGAATAATATTCCATTGTATGGATAGACCACATTTGCTTACCCATTCATCAACTAACTGATGGGCATTTAGGTTGTTTTCACCTTTTGACTCTTGCAAATAATGGTGCTCTAAACATTCATGTACAAACTTTTGTGTGGACATCTGTTTTCAATTCTCTTAAGTACAGGTATCCCCCACCTTCCAAAGTTCGCATTATGCCACTTCACTCATACAAAAGGCCTACGTTAGTACCTGTTTTTTGCTAACTGAAAGAAGTCCAAAGAGTATTTTCACTTCTACAAAAATGAAAAATAGCATTTAGTGTTTATTTTGCAGCAAGTTGTTATAGAGGCAGTGAGCACCCCAAGCCGAGAGGGTGGCCCCACCCAGCTTGTTCCCGGGGAATCATGCTCAGCATCTCAGCAGCAAGCTCCGCAGCTTTGAACTGTGTCTGTGAGCATCTGTGCTTTACCTTAATTTATTTGTGTACCCATTAACAAGATGTGTCCTAAGGTATCAGAAAGGCCTCTGAGAGCTTGTGAGGGTGTTATGCTTAGAGTCAAACTGGATGTAATTAAGCACTTCGATTGTGGTGAAGGAAATAAAGACATTGGGTGTGCATTGAATTTGGGGTCAGAGAACGCTCGAGAATTTTTCCACATGAATCAGTGGTAATTGTTTATTCACTTCACACCATTTCAGCTTATGAAAGTTTTCATAGAAAGGCTCTACTTCAAAATAAACTAACAAACAAAATAGAAACAGACTCATAGACAAAGAGAACAGACAGAGACACAGAGACAGCTGTCAGAGGGGAGGAGGCTAGGGGGCTGGGTAAAAAAACACGAAGGATTAAACAAACAAACAAAAAAACCCTTGTAGACGAACAACAGAATGGTGAGGGTAAAGGGGGATAAATAGTGAGGGAAGGAGATTGACTTGGGTCGTGAACACAATACAATATACAGATGATGTGTTACAGCACTGTACACCTGAAACCTATATAATTTTATTTTATTTCATTTTTTTAAGGTTTTATTTATTTATTTTTAGAGGGGAAGGGAAGGGAAGGAGAGAGGGAGAGAAACATCCATGTGTGGTTGCCTCTCACACACCCCCTGTTGGGACCTGGCCTGCAACCCAGGCACGTGCCCTGACTGGGAATCGAACCGTGACCGTTTGGTTCGCAGGCCCACACTCAATCCACTGAGCTACACCAGCCAGGGCTGAAACCTATATAATTTTATTAACTGATGTACCCCAATCAATTCAATAAAAAGGCTCTGCCTCGGGTAGTGGGGGGAACCTGCACACAACTAGCAGTGGAATTGCTGGGGCATGCGGTAGCTCTGCGTGTGTTAAAGACACGAACATCAGAGCTCGTGCGGGGTACTGGAGGTCAGAACCCTCTGCTGCACCTGAGCTGTCCTGAGAGATGTTTATTCTTAGTCTGGGGATAGTGTCTACCTGGTAAGGAGGCGGATGGGGGGCTGGCAAGCCAGAAGACAACTCAGAAGTGCTTGTTTAGACTTGGAAATAGAGCACGGGGTGCCTAGACCAGTCTGTATTTTCTGATCATTTAGCTGAGTTGGAGGGTGATGGGACTTGGTTTTTCCCACACAATCCTGTCTCTTGTGGGAACAAGAAGCTCTTCTAGGAAGCATTGGAGGGGCCCCAAAGCTGAGGTGTCCACCCAAGGCTCTGGGATAGCACAGGAACAGCCCTCCCTGGGGGCAAGACTTTCCTCTGGGACCCTGTCTACATGAGATAGCCCCCTAGGTCCTTATGGAAAACAGTAAAATTAGCTCTCTTCTAAGGGCTACTGTGTCTCTAAGTTTTTAGTTCATTTTTTTTTTTTAGCATAAAATGGCAATGTAGGCATCATAGCGCATTTAGAAGTTGAATAAAAGTAGAGAGAATAATTAGGCTTGGCCTCACCCACCAAAGATAGCCTCTGTTAATAATTAAGGTGCCTTAATTTGATTTTTTTTTTTAATGCCTAGGTTTTTGTCGTTGTGATTTTGCGGTTGTTTTCTCTCTATAGGAAAACAGACTTCTCCATTTATGGGGTGGCTCCCGATTTTCCCTTGGGAAGAACTTGCAGGCATCCTTCTGGGGGAAGGGACGTCTGGAGGATCAGTTCTGAAGCTGTGTTTGCAAAGCAAGCATGTGTGTTTACTCAGCAGGATAATAACTTCAGTAGCTTTGGGGAAGAGTGGCTGGGGACGGGGGTGGGGGGGGGGGGATGTCAGTTTCACAGCCACCATCAAAGGAGGTCAGGAAGTCCCAGGCCCATATTTCCATTAAATTACAACCTCCAGGCCAGGAGCTGGAAGCTCTCTTTCCTTTCCCTCGGTCTTCCAGCTCAGCATACTGCTGTCCTGGCCGAGCCGTGCTCCCGTCCTCAGTCCCCCCAGTTTAGGGGGACTCCCCAGCTCTGTCTCTGGAACCACAGTGAGCAGCTTATTCCTTGCTCTGGCTTCTTTACATCTTAACCCAGCCAGGGCCAAGTAGCTGTTCAAGCAGCCCTGGTGGCTACTTGATGTGACCCAAATATCACACACTGGAAATGGAAGGGTCCACAGGAAGAACTCAGGGATATATTTAATTTTTTTGGTTTTAGTTTTGTTTTAAATAGGGGTCTTTTCAAGTCCTTCCTAATCTAGAAGCTCTGGCCATACTGCCAAGGCTAAGCAGGCAGGTTATGGATAACTGTCCCCACAATGCACAACAAGGGCCACCTGACGTCCTAGGTGACACGCAGTGTTGTCCTGGAACTGTGTGGTAGTCAGACCCAGGTGACAGAATTCTGCTTAGTCAACTCCAATTTGTGGTGATGTTGCAGAACCAGCACTTTGTTCTCTTGTTTTATCAGTTCTTCCTGACTGAACCCAGGGCCAGGACCAGGACCAGGACCAATGATGAGGGGCCTTCCTGGGGTCCTGTGTCCTCAGAGCCTGGGATTCTTACCCTTTTTCTCTTTATGTCTTCCTTTTCCACACCACCCTGGGCGCATGATGGCTCTCTTCCTGCCACCCACCCTCCTCAGAGGATAACAGCAGCTACCAAGGCCCAGCAGACAGGCCTGCAGGTCAGGAGACCAAGCTGGGCCTCCCTGGCCACCCTGGCAGGAAGGAAGGGGGAGAAACAGGGGAGACAGGGCTTTGATCCTCAGCACAGGGGCCTGGGAACCCTGGGAACTTCTAGCATGACACTGGGTCAGGGACCAGCCCAACCTCTGCATTCACACTTGCCCACTTCTCACTAAATAACTTTGGGAAGCCCCCTCCCTCCCTAGATCATTCTTTCTTTGTGAAGGGATGGGCCAGGGATGCACCTGAAGTCTGCGCTGTCAATCATGACATGGAACAAGACCAAAATCCTGATGCACTGTTTCTGAAAAAATAAGAAGAAGAAGGCTTAGGGTAAGAGTCAAAAGTTTTAAGGCCCCTCTAAGCCAGTAACTCATAATGACCTTAGACAAATTTGCACCTCAGTTAATTTACCCATAAAGGAAACATAAAGATACTTATCTATGTATTTCTCAGATTAGTGGCAAAACACCAGGGAAAGGGCCTGTGGGGAATGTAGAGAAAAGGATGTCAAGTCCTTCAGGTGGTGAGAACCCTGGTTAGGGTAGGGGCGGGGGCTCCCTTGGAGACTCAGTGGGCACTGCACCTCTCTGGAGGGCCTGGCAGGCCCCTCTCCCATGGGAGAGAAGAGAGTTTACAGGGAGCCATGAGACTCAGGCCGGGCAGAGGGGAACGTGACCGCCTCCAAACTCTAGGGCAGTAGCCTGGACAGTCAGAATGTGCAGCCCAGGTGGGGGCTGTGGGAAGAATGACTGAGCAGAGGGGCAGGCTGAGACATACTGCTGTCTTCAGGCTCATCCAGGGAAAGGGTGGTAGGACAGAAACTAGCGTGGGTATTCTGGAGTGGTGACAGTGCGAGTATTCTAAGAAATCAAAGGGGAAAACTCTGTCACCCATCAGGCTGTTTTAGAAGAGCTGTAACACTTAAGCAATCACGTGGCTAAGGCCACAAGCTGGGGAGCACAGGTGGCCACCAGGGCTGTCTGGTCTCCCAGGCAGGACGCCTGACCCGCTGGGCAGCAGGCCAAGGGAGGGGAGGGATGGGGACCCTGGGGTTCCCGTGACTCTGTTGGTGCGTGCTCAGCTTCACAGACGGTCATTGTTCTCGACACCCTTTTGTTGCCCTTTCCCAGGCGCCAGGCGGGTGGAAACTAGGGAGGCATGAGTTACCCAGAGATAAAGTCTTTTTATGAGCTTCCTGATTTAGCTGGGAGAGGAACTCAGCCAACTGGCTCGGATGATGGGCAATCTCTCTACCTGGTTCCTTCTGTGGGAGTGAAGCGCTTCTCGGTTCGGACGGGAGGGTGCTAACACCCTCTGCAGAGGCTTGTGCTGGGATGCCCGGGGACAGAGGTCCAACCCAAGAGGACATCAGCGAGTGAGAGAAGAAAGCTTTTGTTCCTCCTTCTGTGGTCACACCCAACATTTCAGCGAGCAAGTACTCAGAAAAATAAGCCTGGCCACCACCCTTGGTGGTGTACAGACCAGCAGATCATATCTTCTGGGAATTTCTCCTGACTCCTCCAGGGAAAAGAAAGGTGAAGAGGATTAAAAGAAAACCCAAGAAAACATCCACATATTGTCTAAATTCCAAATGCACAGGAGAAGCTTGGAGGTGAGCCCTGGAAGCATCATTAGTCAGGCCCAAGGGACTTCAAGTGAGGCTATCTGAAATGACCATTCTGGGAATGCTGAGAGAGAGAGAGAGATCTATGTGACACTCAAGTGTTGGAGATCAGAATATTATCCTAATGGAGAGAGCCTTCAAAGGATGCTACTCTGATGAACTCAAACATTAAGAGAACTAAACTTGCATCCCCGTGGCAGAGACCAGCAATAAACAAACACACAAGCAGATCCAAAAAACGTAAGATGCTCCCAAGTGCAGAGAATGAAAACAGAGTGATGTGCTGGGGAGTGGCTGGGTGGTCACTCCCAATGTCTCTGAGGAGGTTGCTTTTAAGGTGAATAGTAGAATCTCTCCTTTCTTTGCCAGCTTTACAGTATCTCATAGGACCTCATGTTGAGAGTGACCCTGATGTCAGGTGTGTCGCATCTCTCCCTTACACAGTCACACACTGACATCCACACCTTAATGGTCAAAGGGGCAGGCTCAGAGCACCCGCCATCTGAGTTGCCTATGGCTCCCTGCCACCCTCTTCCTGGTATCAGATCTAAGCCCCTTGTCGCCCTACCCCCTCCATGCTCTCCACAAGTCCCTCATCCCATCTGAGGAGTTGGTAAGCACCATGTTGACTACAGAAAGTGTGTGATATAGGTTCAAGGTCAGGAAGGTGCAGGGGACCAACCTGAACTTCTGCCAGCCCTAGACCATCTTCTGGATGCTATCTTTAGTACACTCCTGGTGTGAATTGCCTTTGCCTTCTCTGGTTTCTCAGGAGGACCAGAGAAGAAAATATGTCAATTGTGTGAGGCTACTGGTTAGTAAACTCTTGGGACCTACTAACCATACCTCTAACTATCATCTGATCATTCCAGGACCCTAAATCACCCACACATCCGTTCATCTCCTTACTCCCTGCCTCCTTCTCTCCTGTCTTCCTCCTTATCTCCTTCCTTCCTTCTCTTCATAGTCACACCACTGACTTACGTATCCACCACCCGTGTACGCTTTGCTGTTGCCCGTTTCTGCACTTTCCATTAACAAGACCACACACATGTTGCCTTGTGTGACTTGCATTTCTTTATCATATTTTATGTTTTTGAGATTTATTCATGTTCATGCCACAGCTGTAGTTCAGTCCTTTTCTCTAATCAATGACATTTCTTTATATTAAAATGCCACCCTTCATTTGTTTCTTCTGCTGCTAGAGGACATGTAGGCAGTTTTTCATTTTCCACTATCATGACTAAGGCTCTAACGAACATCCCTGTCCCATGGTCGAGCCTTGAGGATGACTCCATCCGCTGGCCCACTCCCCACCTCCTCCCCAATCACCTGCTGTGCAATGCAGCTCACCAATTTCATCCTTTTCATTCATAACGATGAAAACCAAATCTACTGCTGTGATTTTTATTTTTCTTGTTTATGCTCGTAAGGGTGGAAACAGGAATACATAGATTCATACATATTCACAAAAGAAAATTAACACCATTGTTTATCCCAAATGGTCTCTATACACAATATAGACCAAAGTGAATTTCAGTGGGAGTGATTCTGGCGATTCCGATCTGCCATGGGTCCCCACATGGGTGATTGTGTGATAGCCTCCCTTCCTCCACGCCAGCTAGGTGTGCACGTGGGGAGGTGGCTTTGGTCCGTGCTTCCGTTTCCTGACTGCATAATGCTCGGGAATTTGTGAAAGATACCCATCAGTGTTGTTGTATTAGATTTTCACCATCCAGTGAGTGAGGAAGAAAGGATTATTTCCAATTATGTGGGATGAAGAAACTGAGGCCAAGAGCGGGTTGACAGACTTGCCCTGAGTCACACAGCCGAGCCATGCCTTTGTTCCTTTCCAACACCACGGGGGCTGCATCCGCCCCATCATTGGTGCAGGCATGCACACCTTAAGAGTCCACGTGTGGCGGACCTCCTCCCTGTACAAGGGGCTCCACCTGCTTAAAGCCGCTCAGGTGGAGCTGGCACCCCACACAGCACAAGGCCATCTGTTTCATGGAGGCGCTGGCCCTGACAGTGTCCTCCAAGGGGCTGTCCTCCAAGGGGCTCCGTCCTAGCCCTAGAGAAGCCATTAGCATTACAGCGGTGATAATGGCATTATCACAAGAACAAATGCCAGCTCCCCACCTCGCTCTGATTTTCAGGTCTCTGCTCTGTGGCGGAAGGTAAATATCCCGAGAAAAAACCAGCTTCAGCGGGCAGCTGTCTTCTGGGAGAGGTGTACCTTTAAGATAAGGTGAGCTGCCCCAGTTATTTTATGACACTTATTGTTGGGAACAGGATTTTCATCCTCAAACACATCACTGCGACCCTCCCAGCCTCCGTCTGCACTGATTAAAATTAAACGTCTGCTTAGGAAGCCCCCCAGAACTGCCACATTTAGAGTCATTCCCCCCCCTAGGAGAAAACCTAATTTCCAGCCGGCGTGCCTTGCCCCAGCAGGCTTATTAGACAAATAATGCGAAGATCTCCAAAAACCCCCACAAAGAACTTGTTCCTGCTGCACGGGCTTCGTTTCATTTCCTTTCATTTTGCTTTATTTTATTTTTTATCCAACCAATAATTATTAGGCTTTTTTCCCTACTCTCCCCCACCCCAACACCTTCGGTTGTACACAAAGTAATTCTAAACTGTAAGCTACTCCTGATTTAACTACTTATTAAAAACACTAATATGCTTGGCTGCTTTGATGTCTGCCGCACAACAAAGGGAGAGAGTTACTCTGGGCCACTGTAATCCTTGATTTGTCACTAAGTTATGACACCCAGCAGAGCCCCGTGACAGTGCAAATCAATCATCCGTGTGCTCGGCGGGGCCTTCCCTGCCTCCCGCCTTCCCTGCCTCCCGCCGAGCCGCTGCAGTTTAATTAGCCTTTTTTCACACTGCCATAATGTATGTCTGCAGCTTCAGCAAGAAAAAGAGACGGCGGAGATTCACTGGAAAGTGGGGGCCTTAGAAAAAGTTCATATCATGGGGGAAAAAGAAGTCTGCAAAAGGAAACATCAGAGACCTTTGTAGCTGTGGCTGCAGAGACACGACGCCTGAGATGCACAGGCCTGGGGTGCTCCGTATGGTTCAATGTAAACTTGAAAAACAGCTCCATGCACCCCTTTACGGAAGAGGTATCTGATGGTGTTTACAGGCTTTTTCTTCTTTGCAGATGGCCCCTGACTTCTGGGTTTCTTGTCCAGTCCCCATACTCCACCCTCACGACTGTGCAGAAATTCCTTGAGCCCCAGCTGCGCCGCCCCGCGCCCCCACCCATGCGCACCAAGATTCAGAAGGTAAGACCTCAACTGTGACCAAGTTTTGGAAAACGTTGCATGCATTCTTTCAGCAGAGTGTGGTCCCTGAGTGAAAAGCTTGTTATGCTGTTCATTTTGCCATGATAAATAATGCCAGGCAAAGAATAAAGCCAGGGCTGAGGCCAGAGAAAGTTGGGAGTAGTTGACAAGGACAGCAGGGGTGAGAGCAGTTCAGGCTGTGGTGGCAAACACAGAATGACACTTTTGTCCTGGCCCAGGGGGGGGAGGTAGACGGATGGGACTGAGCCACGTCTGACCATATTGGGGGTGTTGAGAAGGCTGTCTGGTTCTTCTGGAAAACCTACCAGTGGAGGGGGCGGGGCACAGCCTGTGGACTTTTTGTGGCTGGATTGAAGATAGGTTGGGGGTTGGATAGTCTCCACCCAGAATTCTCTTTCCTTGTCCTGCGCGTGCGAAGTGAGGTGCAGAGGGGTCACCCTGTCACCATCCAGCATCTTCTATTCAGGTGATGGCTGTATTACCTGGCAGGAGGCAACCCCACATCTCAGGAAGCCAGAGCCTATCTAAGGGGCTATCCTGAGAGCCCCTACCTCCTATTTTAGGTGGGCTTTAGCAATAGCCTGGCCCCTTTCTTCTGTGCCTGTTCCTCACACCTTTGGCACACTTGACAATGTCCAGCCGTGTGAGCCAGGCCCTGGGGGGCTGCGGAGGTGTGGGCCCAGCCTGCAAGATCTGCCCCATATCAGAAGGTCACAGGGTCGCTCTTGAAAGAAAGGAGGTCAGCAAGCTCTGAAAGGGCATGGAAGACTCTTAAATACCCTTTGCTAAGGGAAAGGGGTCAATGTGAAAAGGCTGTTTACTGCATGATGCCAATGATGTGGCATTCTGGAAAAGGCACAAGTACGGGGAAAGTGAAAAACCAGGGGTTGCCAGAGCTTAGAGAGGAGAGAGGGATGACTAGGTCAACCACGGGGGATTTTGAAGGCAGTGAAACTCTGCTGTGTGACACTGTGACAATGGTGGACTCATCTTTATACGTTTGTCCAAACCCATAGAGTGTCCACCAAGGAGAATGAGCCCTGATGTAAATTGGGGACATTAGTTAAACTAATAGTGTATCAATCCTGGCTTATCAATCACAACAAATGTACCCCACCAATGCAGGATGTTAGTAATAGGGGGAACTTTGGGGGCCTTAATTTGTGAATTCTTTGTACTTTCCATCCACTTTTCTGTAAGCCTAAAAAGGCTCTAGGGAGTAAAGTCTATTCATCTAAAATTTTAAAACGGGACACAGAGACAAAAGCCACAGCAGCAGGAAGGAGAGGAAAGGTGAGAGAGAGGAAGCTACCCTCTCCCTTTGGTCTTTATTTTGTAGCTCATTGCCTGAGGGTGCTCGCTCAAACCTGCGGTTACCGGCCCACCTTCCCTTGGGTGGCAGACACACACCCTCCTGGCCTTGCTTTGAGCATTTAGCACTGGTCACCTCCCTGTTAATGACACTCAAAACCTGAGTCTGATCTCCATTTCCATAAAATAAGTGCCTCGTTTTGGGTAATAGATGAATGTAACAATATTTTTTACAGAAGCGGTTTATGTTCCGTCGACCTCATTTCCATTCTGTTAAGAGTCTGTGGGAGAACAGCTTAAGACCACTCAGGGTTTGTTCCTACCCACTCAGGGGCCCGAGCGGTGGGGGCTGCAGACCAGTCTTCAGGGGCAGGCCGAGCGCTCCCATCGTCAGCAGGAAACTGCTGAGCAGGCTCGGAGCGCACATGGAGTGGCTGATTCCAACATTTTATATACATCCGGGGAGTCAAACTTGTGTTGTCCAAATTTATTATATCCTTATGACTACTTGTCTGTTTTATTGAAACTTCAGAGCTATATTAAAAATCTCCCTCAATGAGTATAGACTTATCTGTTTTTTCCTGTAGTTCTGAAAATTGTTGCTTTATGTATTTTGAAGTTGTCTTGTTTGTTGCATGAAAATTTAGAATTATTATGTGATATGTTTATGAATTGAAGCTAGTATTTTAAACTCTTTTGTCACCCTGACTGGTGTGGCTCAGTAGGTTGAGCGTCGTACTGCAGACTGAAAGGTCACTGGTTCCATTCCCGTCAGGGCACATGCCGAGGTTGTGTACCAGGTTCCCAGCTGGGGGCGTGTAAGAGGCAACCAGTGGATGTTTCTCTCACACACTGATGTTTCTCTCCCTCTCTTTCTCCCTCCTCTCCCCTCTCTCTAAAAATAAATAAATAGAATCTTTAAAAAAATAAACATTTTTGTCTCTAGTAATGCTTTTTCTCTGAAAATCTAGTTAGTTTTAGTATAATTAGACAAGCTTTCTTTTGCTTTATGTTTGCATGGGTTTCCTCTTCCAAAGAGAATTCTCATTTGCTTCTCCTATGTGCCTGGTGTGTGAGCAATATGGCATCACCTTAGTCCAGTCTCCATTGAGATTGACTTTGGACTATAGTCCTTGCCACCAAGTGCATCCTCTGCCTAAAATGCTGTTTTTTCTTTCTCTCCCATCTGCCTATCAAACTCCTATGTTATCATTCAAGATTGCAGTCAGCTTTAATGACCTCCCTAGAAAGAAATAAGCCCTGCTTCCCCCATGTTATTCCCTCACTGGACACACACCTCTCTCACTGCGCTCACCACACTCGATTGTAATGACCAGTTCATGTGTCTGTCCTCCCCAGTAAGCTGAGTGGTCTTTGCAGGCAGGCCCCTTGCCCTCTTGACTTCTATTTCCAGCTGCTAGTACATAGTAGGTGCTCAAGAAAGCATGCATTCCATGCTGAATGGAGACAAGGAATTGTCACCATTTTACAGAAAAAGAAATAAAGCTTAGAGAGTTGGGACAGCTTGCTCAAGGTCACATTGGGTCAGCCAGGCTCCAAGCCAGGTCTTCTGATGCCCAAGGCCAGTGCTGCTTGCATTACTCAAAATAAGCAGCGCCCCTTGGAGAGGGCCAGCCCCCAGGAGATTGTGGAGAGCCAGTGCTCCTGCCGACCCCCACAACTCTCTGCCCAGAGCTCTGCCCCGCTGGGACCCACGATGGGCAGCCCTCCAGGGCCCCTGCCCCCAACCCTCCTCTCTCCAAAGAGACTGACTCACATGGATCCCAGCAAAGTTCCTGGACGCTACTCCTGTTGGGGCTGGCCGCCACCCTACCCTCTGATCACCGTGGCAGAGTTCACAGAGATAAAACTCAGCCCGCATCTCCAGAGCAGGGAATTGAGTTTGGCCAAGAATTCTGGGAACGAATACCCAACGTGCCGGAGGTGTTGCCCTCGGAGAAAAGGGTTTGCAGCATGAAATGGTCTATTCTGCTCAGGACGTTTTTCTGGAAAAGCCTCTGGTCCTGAAAGGGAGCCACTTAGGCAGTCAGAAAGCAGGCTTTTGTGGATTTTTTTTTTGTTGTTGGCTTTTCTTGTCTTTTTGAACCTTCTGCTTCTGACTCTGCCAGTCTGCGTGTCTCTCGCGCCCCGAGAGCTTTTTTTTCAATACTGGTCATTCGCGGAGTCAGCTCTGCCCTCTCTGCTTGTGACTGGTGGGGAGCGGAGCCTCCTCCCGCTAATGAGGGGCCCTCCAGGCCCCACTGCCCTCGTTTTTGATACCTGGGGAGAGGATGTGCAGGCAAGGGCCAGTCAGATCAGAAAGGCCCCCACGGAACAGACATCACAGCCAAGCTCAAAGAGTACAGCAAGTAGAACACAGAACAAAAACATTTACAGAAGTGCTCCAGTGTAAGGGGGAAAAGGACTTGCAACTCTAACAAGGTCAATGGTGAGGGGGAAAAAATTTTTTTTGAAAGGAATTGCTGAGGGGAAAAAAAAAAAAGAAAGAAACCTCAAAAAGGGGCTGAGGACTCGGAGTCGGGCCTACTGGTTGGCTGCTGGAACATTTTCCTTGATATCTTCCCATGAAGCACTATTTCTGCAAGACTTCAATGTGCTGGAAAAGTTTATGCAACTGGATAGGAGGAGGGCTAGAAGTTGTGAGTCACCGTCCTCAGCTCTGTGTGTGTTTGCTTTCAACACGGGCCTCCTGTGGGACCACATCAATGGAGCCTTTTTGGTCCGTTGGCATGTGCTGGGGCGGGGCGGAGTGGGGGCACCCGGCCAACTTATTTCAAGGGAGTGTGAGGCACTGGGCCTCTGTGGCTACTGAGAACAAAACAAAGGGACTGACATTGCCTGGTGCTCTGGAGGACTTCGGTGGCACTAATGCGAAGCTCTGTGACTGTGGGCGAGTTTCTGAAGCACCCTGAGCCTCAGTTTCTGTATCTGTAAAATGGGTATAGTATTGTATGATCTCCTTTGCAGGAGTATTCTGAGGGTTATGATGCCTCGCCTGCATGCCAAAGGGGCTCTATAGATTGTTGTTACTGTTTTTTAAAAAAATTATTTACCTCTGATAACAGGAATGTCAAAACTTCTAAAACCCTGGGCTTCTGAGCTAATAGAATGGGCTCTTCTAAGCCTGTTTCCCAGGAGAATTTTAATGGGACAGGCAATCTTAGGTCTTAGGTGTGCAATTAAATTCTACTTCCTCATCTTGTGGATTATCTGTGGTAGATCTTTTAATCCAGCTTCCTCTCATGACCCATTGTTTCTCCTTGCACTCTGTTAGGTGTACTTGAAATAATGCAATTTATTCGACCATGATCCTAACAAAAAATATGATGTGTGGCGCTGCCACATGCATCATATAAAAGGGAAGGATGGTCATGATTTACTGAGCACCTACTATGCACCAGCCCTTCCCTTGCCTCCACCTTCCCCAGCCCTTTCCCCCTTCCCTCACCTGCTTTGCTGTTGAGGGTATTTATTTCCTTCAAACACATCTCATAACTTACCTAATGTGCCTCTTTATTGTTTACTGTTGGTTGTCCTCACCTCCCCCCAACCAGAATGCAAGTCCATGGGGGCAGGGTATTTTTTCAAATAGTTTTTTTTATTTTAGAATCATTTTATAGCAAGGATGCAGAGAGAGTACAGAGCCTGCCTTCTTACATCACTTCCTGCATTTGTCACAACTGAGGAAGCAGCCACGGGATGTAGCCATTAATGACACTGCTGACTTTATCACATGTCACTCATTCTTCCCAAATATCCTTTTTCTCCCCCAAGGTCCCACTCAGGATCCCATCTTGTTTTTAACCCATCATGTGCCCCTAGTCTTCCCTGGGCTGTGACAGTTTCTCAGACTGTCCTTGTATGTGATGAGCTTGACAGTTGGGAGGAGTTTGATCACATGTTCTGCAGAATGCTGCTCCGTCTGGGTTTATCTGATGTTTTCCCCCTGGTTAGACAGGGGTAATGGGTGTTTGGAAGGAAGACCATAGAGGGTAAGGGTCATTCTCACCATCAGGTCAAGGGACATACTACCAACATGACTTCTCACTGATGATGTTGACTTTGGTCCTCCGGCCGAGGTAGTGTTGCCAGTTTGCCACTGCAGAGTTACGGTTTTCCCTGTACCCAGAGCTGGCGAGCAAGTCACTCAGTACAACAGTGGTGGACCGAACGTGTCCCTCCACCCCAAGTTCATATGTTGAAGCGCTAACCCCCAGTACCTCAGAGTATAACCATATTTGGAGGTAAGGTCTTTCAAGAGAGAATTAAGTTAAAATGAGGCCTTTAGGGTGGACCCCAATCTCATAGGACTGGTGTCCTTACCAGAAGAGGAAATGTGGACATGACATGCAT
Source organism: Macrotus californicus (assembly GCA_007922815.1). NCBI lineage: Eukaryota > Metazoa > Chordata > Mammalia > Chiroptera > Phyllostomidae > Macrotus > Macrotus californicus. The sequence goes on from VMDR010000138.1 coordinate 215,764, forward strand.
GCACATGGTGAAAAGGCCATGTGAGGACACAGGGAGAAGGCAGCCATCCGAAGCCAAGGTGGGAGGTCTCAGAAGAAACCAAACCTGCTGACACTTTGATCTTGGACTTCCAACCTCCAGGACTGTGATAAAAGAAATTTCCTTTGCTGAAGCCACCCAGTCTGTGGCACTCTGTTAGGGCAGCCTGAGAAAATGAAACAACCTGTCCTCTCTGAGAGCAGAGCACCTATATAAATTACTTGGGATTATTCTGCATGGGATTTTGCTTCTTCTCCCTCATGTAATTATTTATTCAAGTATTTTTATATCAGTTTGGACTCATGGATATATACTTTGTACCTTACATTATAATCTAGTACTATGTATCATGTTACTCCAGTTGCCCCAGCTTCGGCCATTGTGAGCTCTTTCAGGTCAGCTCCCACATGTTTATGACATGCCCCCCCCCCCCATCATTTTGTTTTTGGAGCACTTCTTCACTTTCTGTAGCTACAAGCTGCTCTAGGCTCATCTTGTACAATATTTGTCCAATTCCTAGAATCAGCCATTTCTCTAAGGAGCCCTGGTTCCTTTGATTGGAGAATGGTATTAGAGCCCAATACCTGGGTGCTGGCATGTTCATCAATCCTGAGGTGTCAGAGCATCCAGGCCCCATGAAAGCAAGATTTTTGTCTGTTCTGTTCACTGATGAATCTCAAGCACTGTGGTCCCTGTCACATAACAGGTGTTCAACAAGTATTTGTTGAACAAATTAATGAGTGGGTAATCTTCAGAACCTCTCTGTAAAATTGGTATAATAATAATGATAATAATTTTCATTATTATTAATTATTACCATTATCACTTTATAAATAAAGCAACAGGATCAGGGAGTCTAAGAAACTTGCTAAAATTGTACAGGTAGAAATGACAGAGCAAGGATTCCAATCTTGTCTGACTCAAAAGCCACTGAGTTTTTATTATCCACAATTTTGAATTATCTGCCTGACTGTCCTCTTTGATTAGCACGGTAATCCGGTAATCTGAAGATCTTTAAAAAACAGTGTGACTCTTCATCTTTTTGTAGTGAAGCAGCTTAGCAGGATGAAAAGAGCTTGGGAGATAGGATCAAACAGACGTGGATGAAATCTGGGCTCCATCCTTTAGTAGTCGTGTGACCTTGGGCAAGTTGACATCCTCTCTGTGCCTCAGTTTCCCTACCTGTAATATGTAGATACTAACAGTGCCTGCCTCACAAAATTGTTGTGAACAGGAAAACCAATATCTGTGACCTAAAGACTCTGCCTTTCCTCGTCCAATGCATTTGCCAGCCACCATTTACCTCACCCGAGAGATAAGCATTGTGACTCTCCTAGATCTAAAGAAAGACTTTTTTTGTCTTCGCTATTAGATGCAAAGAAAGAAGATGCACTTTGATACAGGAAAAATACATTTAAGAGAGCAACGCTTGGTTACCTAACTACAAAGGTTATAAACCTCTATGGCAGTGTGTCTCAACCAGTTGGCTGCAGACAGCTATAGGTGACGGAATTATATCAACATCTGCATATTTGCAGGAGCTCCAGGTACCATGAATCAGCTGAATAAATACGATGTCTTCTACATATATTTCATACTGTTTTTTCAATTGTAGGTAGA